>VOMN01100584.1:0-17967 GCA_014899125.1 Orchestia grillus
GAAACAAGAACGGGAAAACGGAGAGAAAAAAGAACGGGAAGACGGGGATAAAAAGAATGGAAAGACTAAGAGTAAAAAAAGAAAAGAAAGACTAAGAAAAAAAGCATGGAAAGACTAAGAGAAAAAAAAGCAGGGAAAGACAGAAAAAAAGAATGGAAAGACTAAGAGAAAAAAAGCATGGAAAGACTAAGAGAAAAAAGCATGGAAAGACTAAGAGAAAAAAGCATGGAAAGACTAAGAGAAAAAAAGCATGGAAAGACTAAACGAGAAAAAAAGGAAAGACGAGAAAAAAAGGAAAGACGAGAAAAAAAGAATATACGAGAAAAAATGGAAAGATGAAAAAAAGGAAAGATGAAAAAAAAGATGAGAAAAAAAGGAGATGAGAAAAAAAATCGAGAAAAAGAAAGGAGGACGAAAAAAAGAAAGGAAGGACGAGAAAAAAGAAAGGGAAGACAAGGAAAAAATTAGACGAAAAAAAGGACATATAAATGAAAGAAAAGATGAGATAAATGGAATAAAAGGGGGGAAAGAAAATTGATAAGAAAATGAAAAGGACATGGAGAAGTGAACGAAAATAAAATCGAGGACAAATGGAAAGGATGCCGAGGAGTACAAAAACTGAGAAGAAAACCGAGGAAAAATTAGGAATGCGAGAAAACAATAGAAAAGAACGCCGAGCAAAATACGGCAAGGGTGATGAGAAGAGGATCAAAACTAAATAAGAAGAGATAAGGAAATGACAGAAGAGAAAATGAATGATAAGAAGAAAAACGAAAAGAAAAGGATGAGGCAAGATTTCAATGAAAAGACGTAAAAAATGAAAGATAAAGACCTGCCGAACGAAACATAATTTCTCAAAATAAACGAATCTAATCAGCACAATCTGCTGGATACACTTGACATGTCTGCCGACCTCATTTCCTAAGACTGTCATTTCTTTCTTTTGTTTCGCACTCACAAAGAAGTTCCTCTCCAACTACCCTAAGGTTAGGACACAGATTGAAAATTTGCAAGAGCGAAATGCAACTATCAGGAAAACGCTTTTAATGAATCTTCCTGTTTGTCACAAAAAGATCACCATTCATCATATTGCCATCTCGTTAGCATCATATCAATGCTGACGAGAGCGTATATTGTCTCGAAATGAGAACGTACGTTAAGTATTTTTACGATAAATTATAAATTGCACAGATTTTACAATATATAAAAAGCAGCGACCTCCATTTGTTCATATGAATTAGCGCCCGCCAGTCATGACGCTCAGTCGGCCCAAAACATATCTCGGTCTAGGTGCCACCATCTCGCTGCTGAAGCCGTATTATCATAATTAGTTACGACGTCGCAGCGATCAACTGGTAGCGAAAGTCCAGCTTAGTGAACGTAGCTACGATGTGTGCTATAATCAAACAAATTACGCTTGAGATTTTCACGTAGCTTTGCGACACCACAGAGCTCGCCTATGTGGAGTTATGTGATAGCTATGCTTTTTACAGAATTTGTGTTGAACGTATATGATAATTAAAAAGTGTTCATTGCGATTGCTACAATTTACTTGCTATTGTGGTTTCCGTTATACCCACGAGAACTTCATAACTTATGGATACATACTTCATAGAAAAAAATGTTATTTGATTAGCGTATTAAAATAATAGAAATTTCTTGCACAGGCATAATATTAATATTTCAATCTTAAATTGATGGGCATTCTTATCTTAATTCTGTAGAGACAACCAAGTGCCATTATTTAGTAGTAGTCGCCATGGAATATGGTTTTAATAAATTATTGAGCCCCGTTTCTCCTATTCGACGTCTGAAATGAATTAAAACCATAATTTCGTAATCGCAAAACTCTGTTGTCGTCGTTCAGCCTCCATCATCACGTGACTAGCGTCTATATTGGTTTAAAAATCCCGGCCCTCTGATTCGCTATCGCCCGAAGTATTTCGATAATACCGTTTTGCGTAAGTTGTCGCTAATAATATATTTGATAATACCAAAATTACGATCAGCGTACGCTGAACGTAAGTTTTTCACGGAAGTCCGACAACTTTGGATAGTTTTGATAATCCGGTCTGAGTTTTCGTATTTTTCCGAAATATAATTTTGTCGTTAGCTCTACACTATAACTTTGACTGTGGACAGAAGACGATTCCATTTAATGTCAATCTTGTACATCTTAGATTTTTGCAATGAATCTACTGAAGGAGTCTTGAATTTTTTTTCACTCCCAGCCGAAGATGAAAACTATGAACTAAAACTACCCGACACAGTTCTTGTGGCGTGACCCACCGGGGGTCAGTTTACTCCTAGCCAAATGGCTAGGAGTAATATTTGTATAGTTTTGTGCCGACCTCTTACCATTCATCAATAGATCTCGTCCTTAAATAAGGACAGAACACAGGACCAATTCGACAATATTTACGCTAACCATCTGTGAGGCACCACAAGATGGCCAGAAATAATTAAGGAAACTCGTAGTACCAACAGTAATCTGAAATTCATACTTTTGAAACAAATCTTAAAAAGAATTACATGCAATACGTGAACAATAATGTTTCCCCCCAAAAAAATTTGTTTTCCCTCTTAATGCAGTGAAACTATTGAAAAATAAGAAAATTTTAAACGAAAAACAACATAAGTCAAAAAAGCTGTTCTTGTCCTTGTGAATACGCTTAAATCGTCAAAAAATATTTCGAGGCCAAGAATTACTTCATTGTAAATTAGGCATTTTTTCAAGTTGTGCAAGATGTTCAACTCTAGCATGAAGGTAAACTCTAATAGATGAAAACAATAAGAACAATACGAGGTTAGCGTATCGAAGATAAAGTCGTTCACAAGATCAAAAACGCTCCAAGGAGCCTTCATCGGCCCAGTGAATTCTCTACCTGAAGCAGACAGGTGAAGCGAACGCAAGGTTTTGCACAACCCGCCCTCCAGTGAGGGCACGCGCTCGAGTACTGACCGTTTACCGAAGGCGACCTTGTCGCGCTGCTTGAGCCTGATGAACTGCCAGCGCACGAAGGAGTCGTAATACGGGTTGCGGGCTGTGGTGATGAAGCTGCGCCGCCAGTCTACGTGTAGCCCCACGCGCTGCAGGTCCCGCTATAGCACAACACACTTGCTTACTGGGCCTCACGTGAGCGTCAGTTATTACAACCACCGCGTCATAATGCGCAAATTAAAAGTTTTTTAATAGCAAACATGTCGGCATTAATTTTACGATTGAGTATGAGCAGGATAGCCAACTTTCATTTCTTGATGTGTGTATCCAGAAAAGCAGTAATAAATTTTCATCTTCCATATACAGGAAAAACACTTTCATTGGATTAAAAGTTAGTTCTTTTAGCTTCTGCCCTTTTGTGTATAGAATCAATAATATAAGAGCTTTAGTCCACAGAACGTAGAAAATTTGTTCTATGTACATCTCTATGCATGAAAAATTTTCATTATTAAGGTTTTTACCGTTAACGGGTTTCCCACAACTATTTTTGATTCTGTTGTTGAAAAGTTTCTAGACCAGCGGTATCATCCACAAGTTTCATCGAACTCCTAACAAAAAATTCCTAATTGTTTTGACTAGTAAACCGACAATAGTTTCACTTTTTCGCTTTAAGGACCAGCTTCCGATGCGCTTGAAATTTAATGTTTACCTGCTTAGTTATGTACAGTGTGCATCTGAGTACGCGGGCAGTACGTCCCGACCTCTCTTCATTAGAATTTCTGAGCATTCGGGCCTTTGTCACCGAAATGGAAAACCTTCAAGTGAACCTTCTCAGTCAGCAATCAGGCGTTATGTTGAAAACTGTAAATTGTCCTTGGATTCGGAACATTTTTGTATTTCAAATTCCAGCTCTGATTTCTATAGTTTGCGCATTTTCGAGTCCTTGTACATTTTTAGCGTGAGTTGTGAGCACAGGTTTGAGGAGCAGAGTTCGATCACACCATCAACAAACCAATGAACATAAAACACAAAGCTCAAGAATTTACAAGTATTAATATATAATACAAGTGTATTAAGATATAGATAGATATTATTCAGTTCCACTACAGCAGCAGCGGCAGCCACCAACTGCAAGCCCAAACTAAACTATACCAATAGTGCTTACCAGTTAAAACTGGTGGATCGATAATTTGTTTTTCATTTTAATTTTATATTTATGCTTTACTTTTTGTGTATCCAGTATTCAAATGTCTTCAAGAATTCTGCAGTAAACTATATACTTTTCGTTACAGATATCAATGAAGATGAGTCTTGTGACTCGAAACGTCTGATTTTTAATACATGGACAGATAATTTTAATATATGACTGCTCTCGATATGGCTCTTTTTGCCATTCTTTTTACTTACGACACTTATTGTGCTTAAAGAAACGGCCATTGCTCTACGAAGGGAAAAATGATTTAGTGTACTTATTTCCATCCACTAATAAAATATTATAACTCTAGTAAGTTCGACTGTGAATATGTACGAGTTTTTTAACATAGCACAAGTTACATCAAATTTCTTTTTCTTTTTTAGAAATTCTAAGGAAAACAATTCAGAAATATTTCACTAAATGCTATGTAGAAATGATACAAGTGCTAAGCTTGAACACCAATTCACCACAACCAAGCAAAGTTCAGCACTTACAACATGCAGCCAAAAATCTGTTAATACTAATTATTTGGAACACATCCAAGATAAATTGCCTCGACTATACAAGAGCAAATCTTTGAAACTGTAATGGAACGGAGCAATGCACAATTAAGAACAATAGTTGAATACTGAACATGTAATTTTTATTGGCTGCTGTGAACTAAAGGAGTTCCGTAACAGTGGACTCACCTTGGTGGCAGGAGGGAAGTAGTCCAGCCAGTAATTGGAGTCCGTAAACTTCTTAATTTCCTCATCCTCAAGTCCAAGCGAGCGCATTATTTGCCACTGGTACTTGAAGCCGCCTGACTTGGCAGTAGCTTTGCTCTGTCACATGCAAGAATGTCTCAACTTACAGCACACAGCAGCATAAAATTTCACAGTGACTGGCAACTGCCAGGAGTCGAGTACAGTTCCCCATATGAATTGCAGGCCCATCACAGTAGAACTGTAACTCAACTCCAATTATTCTGAACTACTTGAAAGCTAATAGCCTGGAAGTAGAATAAGTAGCACCAACTCTTTTTCCCAAGTCACTCATCCCACTCAAGAACTGACAAGTATACTTCTCTTAGGAGTCAGTAACCAATTGCAAATTCTTTGCATTTGATTACCCATTTACCGATGTTGTCCAAAAATAGAATAATTCTCAATACAGGATAAAAGTTCATGAAATTGGAGATGTAGATTTGACAATATAACACAGAAGGTATAGTCACTTAAAATGGTTCTCAGTGATACAGCCAAATATATCGTAGGAAAGGTAAATACGAATTAGCTCCTTAGTTGAAGATAAAATGCTGACAACCATGACCAAGTCCCCCTCAAAGGTTTGAGTGTACCCAAAGAAAAAAAGAAGAGAAATTGTTCAGCAAACTAAAGCAAGTTATCTAAATCGCGTAAGTATTTCACCTTCTTGCCCTTGCTCTTGTCAACTATTGTTGGCTCTGATGAGATGGTCTCCTGCGGCTGCTGAGCCTGAATCTGATCAAACTGCGGGGGGAAGCCAAACTGCTGCAACTCTCTCTGCAGCTTGTCTGAACTTGCCTTGATGGGCATGCCTGAAAGAGACCACATACAGAGGATCAATCTAATCCCCAGCATCACCCCATACTGCAGTTGTGGAAGGCAGCATCATCTCATGAAGGCCAAACATAACATAAGCATCTCACCATCATGTACATGTGCTGCTGCTTCTGCTACAACTGCATCAATGAAATATTCTTATTAACACTATACTGTGGTTTTGTGTAGGTATTTCAAATCTAATTCCATCCATGAAGAAACATGCTAAATGTAGCCTATTTTATCCATGGCCAGGACATAAAGTAGTCATCAACTAACAGTTTTTACAACGGAAATAAATGTTGAATGCTCATTTTCAACTGTAGCAACTTTAAAAGTCTCTAGTCATTTTTATTGAGAAAATCATCCATTGCATTGAATCACACTAATGAGCTACATCAGTTATATCAATAATGTTCTCATATTTTACTAAAATTTATTTCGTTAATTCATGAGTGACATAATTCGGCTTAGTAACACAGCCAACACTATGACATTTTCAACTTCTTGATACCATAATGAAGGTCGAGCAATATTAAGTACTAAGGTGTACACAAATTTCAGTCAAAACACCTTATATTATAGATGACTAACAACAACAGTATAAGAGGAGGTTGATATATGCAGTGCTGAAATGACTACTGTAATCTGTTCTGGCCCTGAAAGTACTCAAAGTAATCGAATAGATTTCAAATGAATGTATATTTTTAATGTGCTTTAGTTGAACTAACTTCAAGACTTCTTGACATACCACTCAATAGTATGTTCACTCCATCATTCATTTCTTTTTCAACTCCATAATTAAAACCCATAAAAAACAAAATGCAATAATTCTCACTACAGGTAATATATTGTAAATAATAGTATTGCATTTGAGACCTTACAAAAAGTCAAATATATATATTTACATACCTAATTGTTCAACAACTAAAATCCTTGGAATATTTCGTTATACTTGGTAAAATCGAAAGTTACACATGAAAGAAAGACTAAAAACTGAGAACATAGAGATGAACATCTGTCTTAGTACTTCCACAGAATGAAACATTGATCCCTTAGTTATGATAATACATTAAAAAAGTAATATTTTTACCTCTCTTAAGCCTTGCAAAATATTATGAATGTTGCTAAAGCTTAATAATGATATTATAGCAGATAACAGAAGAGAATTAAAACATAATGGTTGTGCCTGTGAACATAAAATATCTATACATTGGTAAATTTATGTTAATATAGAAAAATTGTTTATTTCAAAATCAGTTACAGACAGCATATAATCTTAGAGTTTTCATCCAGTAAAAGCCCCTAAAATTAAAGTGTGAAAGTTGCAATAGAATTTCTGATTGTGATAAGAAAGACTACAACCTCAAAATTACAGGTGGAAGTCAAGACAAAACTTTGAATTGTCATTCATAATTTTAAGCTTAGCTAGAAAGTGAAATATTAACTCAAAAATATTGTGTGATCATTGTGCATACATCTTAAAATAAAAATTACAGTGCAAAGATAGCCAATTGCAACCTAGATCTTCCAATACATTAGACCACACAAAAACAAAAAATCATGATTCATACAAAATATCATGAGCGTTTGCACAGCTTAATACTGGTATTTATTGAAATAAGAAATGATATATATGAATGAAAGATGTCTGTTTTTCAGTAAGTTTGAAACAATAAGACATCAACATACTAAAATATTTTAAAATAAAAGTGTATTGTATCAAATCTTCAACAGGTTCCAAACCCACTAGCTCTTGCACAAAATTAGATGGACAAGAAAACTAAACACATATTTCAAGATAGCGGTCTTAGCCGGTATGTACAAGTTCTATTCAAGATTACAGAGCAAACATCTTAGGGTGAGTGATGCTAAAGCAAATTTTAAGGCTAAGATTGGGAACCTGTACAGATAATCACACATATATACATTAATATGTATATGTGTGCGTTATTGCTGAGTATCAAAATGATGAGACACCTTTTCCTTGAAATTGTTGTGTCACTGGAGATTTTTTTTTAGGTACAGAGGAAAATTATTCCATAGCAAGGCTCCTGAGATTGACAGAGTTATTCGCCTTATGTCAGATGACCAGTAGCTTAGAAGGATATATCTCCCATTCTGTTATTTACAGTATTAGGAGGCAGGAATTTTACAAATGTAGCACTGCTCTGAGGGAGGTATAATAAGAAAACACACCATACTTTACAAATGAGAAACCTTTGCTATATAGGGATTCAGTACAGTTTTTAGAGAAGGGTAGTGTGATCACATTTCTTGAAATTACCACTACAAACAATCTTAGTAACAAATTTCACGGATTTCTGGAACCCTTTCTCAAGAGATTTAGGTATATCTCCCAACATCAAACTACAGTAGTCAAAACATGATAACACTAAGAGACTGAATAGCTAATAATCTATTTTTTCTTTGTCTAACACATTCTTTACCCAACATTAGGGTTTCATTTATTATATTACATATTTTTTCAACTTGGGTTTTGAAGGTCATGCTTGGGTCAAGCCACACCCCTAGAATTCTTACTTTGCCTACAGGCTTGATTACCCCATTCTCAAAATTTGGAGTAAGTTTAGGTAGCTTTTCACTGCATCTTTAGAGCCAAAAAATTATAATTGGATCCTGCATGTGTTAAGTTTGAGACCATTTATTGTCATAACACGATTTAAGCTACTTAAAAGGCTTGCAGTGACAGTTTTAGTTTCAGCATTTGTGTGGGTTACTTTTTCCAATTTAGACACCAACATACATAGAGATTCTTGTTTGTTAGCATTGATGGGAAGCCATTTATAGAAATAAAAAACAGAAGTGGGCCAAGGATTGATCCTTGAAGGGCCATAAAGTTGCCATGGCTGATAAAGGGTGAAGTTGAGTGTCCTAGGAAAATAGTAAGGGATCTGTTCAATAAATAGCTCTCAAATCATAGGGTGGCTATTTTTAGGTTTGAGATCTTCTGCAAAAGCTTTTCATGTTCAACACTGTTGAATGCTTTTGAGAGGTTTAGGAGTAGCAAGAGAGTTACATTCTTTCAGTCTAATCACTGTATATCTTTTCAGTGAAGTTGAGTAGGGCATCCAGGGTACTTCCTTTCCTTCTGTATGCATACTGATTTCTGTGTAGCAAGTTTGATTCATCTAGGTGAGTAGAAAGCCAATTTGTTATTACTTTCTCTAATATCTTTGACAAAACAGGTAATAGACTGATGGGTGTGTAGTTTGATGCTGTATTAATATCACCAGAATTATGAAATGATTCAAGTATTGAATGCTTCCACTGATCGGGAATTTGTTTGTGGCAATAGAAGTATTGATTACCAAATGAAGCATTGGTGCAATAACACAGAAGCTGTCTTTGATATACTAAAGGCTGATATTGTCACGCCTAACTACCTTTGTATTTTTCAACAAGTACAGGATACTGCACATTTCTGATAGATTAATAGGACTAGGTCTCCATTTTTTCTTGGCACCAAAATCTGAAGTATTACTTAATTTTTCAGTTAAGGGTTTACATAGAGTTCCTTTAGGCACTTCATAGAAGACTTCTGTGCCAACTTTTGAGAAAAATAAGATGAAATTAGTGGCTATTGCTAAGGGTTTCCAAAATTACTCTGGTAATCATTGGTTTTATATTGTGCTACTTCTTCAATGATTTCCCAGGTTCTTTTTAAATTATTTTTTGCCATGGTCAGTTTTCCACTAAGTCCTCTTGTTTTGTTTTTGTGACTTTTGTACAGAGATTCCTTTGATGATCTTTACATCACTTTTTCCAAGTACCGTTTGATCTGTCAAGTTTTTACTCATGCAGGCAAGTTTCATGTTTTGCTCATCTCTTTTACTTCATCTGTAATCCAATCTGCACGCACTGGTTTAGTCTTTGTAGTAGTGAAGGGCGCCCATCATCTAAGGCATCTGGAAAGTATTGTGAAAAATTTAAACTTGAACATCAACATCATCAGTTCTTTCCATAACTTGAAACTCTTCACTCCTGTCTATCAGGTTTTCTTGGAATAGTTTGGGTGTGCACAATTTTTGAGTGGTAGGTAATAAGACAGTTTGTTTCCCTTTATTGGACATTGCTTGCCAATGAAAGCAGGAAATGCTAAACCTATATTCTTATAAGCCATAACAAGGAAGCAAAATTCCCAATATTGAGATAATTATTACAGTCTCAAAAATATAAAAAGCATTCAGCTCTAATTCTACTATACGTCTGTCAAAATACTTTCATATCAGAGTATTCACTATCAGAAAGACTCAGGAATGATGGGAACAATCATCTAATTATGAACTTAAGAAACCAAGCACTTTTTTGTTCTCATAAGCTACTAAGGCTAAATTGTCTACGAAAAAAAAGACACAAAAATGAAAGCAACGGAAGATAAAAGATCAGCAAGAGGCATTCTTCCAACCTAAATCCAAATGCAAAGTTTAGTTAAGAATGAATAGTACAAAAATGAATTAAAAAATTACCTGTGCAATGCAAGCCAAATGGGAAGAGACATCGTTTTCCTTTGAGCCTTTGGTAACCAACAGCAAACTGAAATAAATCAAGATACTGGGTCAAAAGATGGGTGTGCCATTGTATGTCAATTTGGACTTAGGACACAATGAAATATCAAGATGCCACATAAAAGCATAAGACCAGGAATTTATTATGTTTATAAACCCCTTAACGTAATATCTCATGGACGTGGATGTGACATTCACACGGTCACTGTCGGTAATACCAACCGCGTGAATGCATTACCGGTACTTCTCGGGGTAATACGTTAAGGGGTTAAGTAAAAATACATGACATGATATTCTCAAATATTCAAATGCATAAGATGCCTAGTGATGTAACACAGAAGATCTTCAGTGGAGGCATAATGGAAATTTGATGAGATGTTTTGCCTCTTTTATTGGCTAAATTGTGAACCTAATTAATCAGTCTACCAAGATGCAACACATCAAAGTTATATTCAATGTCATAATATTCACTAACTCTGCTAGGTTTAATTCTAATACCTACTGTTGATAAATGAAATATTAAATTTATATGAACACTAAAAACAAAAACCTGGCAGTAATGAGTAAATCATGATTTACAAATCAAATTTTACTAGATTCCAAAGTATCATGACAGACTTACTTGAAATGAGCACAGCACATTGCATTTGCCTTGGTTTCATAGTTTCATGATGTGACATCAAGGGAAGAATTTTTACAATGATGGATAAATTTGGGTTTTGGAATCAATGGGTGTTGTCAGCAACAAGGACATTGAAAATAAGCTCGCATGCACTAAAAACCTTTTAAATGTATTTATAAGCCAATATGAACACAAAAACTATAACTACCCCAGGTAGAAAATGATCTATTCATAACACACATTGTACAGTATCTTGAAATAAGATTGCAAAGAAATTCCTACACAAGCTAGGAAAAAATTAGCAACACATCTTAATATATCAGTAGCCTTTGCTAAAAGGATTGCCCACAATGACCAAAACTTAAATGTTACAAAAATTCAACATAAGTAGTAATAGTGGTAAGCATAGAAGTGCTTCAGTAACTTGGACCATCTCACACTGAAAGAAAAGGGATCATTTACTATGGATTTTGAAGAATGAATGCACAGGATGCATTCCAACACAGGATCCCCTGCATATAGAAACCACAAGTTAGGAACAAAGAGGAAGAAAAGATAAAGTTTAATCAGTAGAAGGCATGAAAGTGGAAAGAAGTACAGCACGCATAAAAGATAGAAGTCCCAAAGGCTTAGCTGAAGCTGAGCTAGTTCAATAGTTTCCCTGTGGTCATCAGTTCTCCATAGCATAGAATGGGCAAACCTAACTTACCTAACCTAATCTTTATGCAAAATCCAACATAATCATCTCTCATCAGTCTACAAAAATGATAAAATTTCCAGAGCAGCAGATAAAATTGTCATATGATCACACAAAAAATTTTTTAACCATCAAGTCAGTTGTGAATTACAACAATCATACCATGCACAGGGGGACTCCAATAAGTACTGGAATTGTGTCATAATTTTACTCAACTATTTTTGCATGTTAAACATCACATCACCTTCAAAGTATTCTCCATTTGAAGCCATGCACTGGTCCAGATGCTTTTCCCATTTTTCAAACAGTTCTGGAGCTCCGGTGCCAGGCACACCACCTCAAATGTATGACCATTTCAACCAAGAAACGTGAACCAACTTACACTCTATATTCCCCCAATCTTGGTCCTTGTAACTTTTTTGTTCTTTTAAATGAAGAAAATCCTCAAAGGAAATCATTTTGCAGATGTTGAAGAGGTTAAGATGAAAATGACCACGTCCTTAAAAAAGGAGGTTCAGGACAGCTTTGAGAAATGGAAAATGTGTCTGAACTGGTGCATTGCTTCAAATAAAGAAAACTTTGAAGGTGAAAAGACTATAAACATGCAACTAGAGTGGCAGAATCTGAGTCAGAAGGAGTCCAAGGTTTTGGAAGGAGCCTAACTTAGATTTTTTTTAGCTGACTCGTAACTCCTGAAGTCCAATAAATTAATTTTATCAACATGCTCCATTTATTTTACCTGCTGCACAAGCAAACACCATATGCTCTTCATAACTATTTATTATTATTAACCGTTTGATGTCTTTCATTCACCTCTAGTTCACTAAGTATGGCTAACATATACCAAGATAGATAAATATATGGTGCACTATCATTAATTGGAATTAATAATGCAAGTTAACTATGTATTTTTCATATTTAACTAGCTGGCAGGACCTGCAAATAATTTGTGGTTGGAATCTTTAAGAGTGAAAGTGTATGATTAAGCTGTAGCATAGATATATCAATTACTTTTTGATATTATTGATGAAGAGTGTGACACAGATGCATACATAGTTACAAGTGTATGAATATATAGATATTAGCTTATGGATTCTATTCATTTCAGTTAATTTATACTCCCTCCTTATGCAAATCTTCCATCAATAAACATCTAAGTATTACAAAAAGAAATTAGTGAAACTACACTTCACAATAGCTAGGAATCTGCACTCACACATAGTAAATAACGCATAAATTCATAAATTTAATTCATAACTTATTATTCAATTTGAAATTATGACAGGTAAATACTTATAGAGAAACTAGTATGATGTGATTAGAAAAATAATTACAGTTGCTCAAAAACCTCAAATAATAGATATAAGAACACAGGTAGTACACAAGTCTATATGTTACCTCAGCTTTTGAGATGGTGAAGGTGTGCCCCAAGTGCAGTCTGCCATTCATGTATGGATAAGGGAATGTCACAACATATTTAGGATCATCCTTCTCCCCTGGAGCAGGTGCATCCTCTTCAAAAATTTTATTCTCATCCCAGGTTTTTTGAACCTTTGATTCTATATCAAGAAGAATTTCCAGCTTTTTCCGAGACATGCTGGAAAGCTACAATACCTTTTAGAAGACTTCTATGGACCTGTGAAAAGAAATATTATTAGTGAGGCTTCATGGCTTCCTAATAAGATTTGCCACAATAACCAAGTTGACACGTTGGCTCCGATTCTCCACACAGGTAAAAGTTACATGCTGGCAAATATCTCTACTGTGAGTTTAAAAATGAAGGATTTTGGTTCCACAAATTTGGTTACTCCATTAATTTTCTTTATAATCAGAACTAGCTTATTCAATTGATGAACACAAATTTGAAGAAAACTCACAAGAAGTTTTACAGGATGTTGAGAAAGTAAAAAAATTATAAATAAATCAATAAATCATATATATTTCTAAGTCAGAACAGCATAATGAATTTTTTTTAGTAGTACATATATGAGCAGTACCTAATAAAAGGTATCCCAAATATTGTCTAGGCCTATTTTCCAATGGGCTGGCTTTCAAAATTGATTATTCTTTGGTCTCCCTCTGAAATTTCCGATCGAATCACCCAGTTTTTTTGTGAAATTTGGTCTGATGCCTTCTTCATGGACAGCTTCAAATTGTTGGCAATGGCAATGGAAAAGCATAGGCATTAGCTACTAACATGCACCAAACTGTGGAGTTCAGGGGATTCAAATTAGAGGAAGACATAATTCACATTTTCTGACTCACTCTAAACCTAAGAAAATTTGACTGACAAACTCAATTTTATTGGATGTGTGCCATCACACTTTAAATTAAAATTATCTCTCTTGAAGTGTTGCTCTATTTCACAAAAGATATGTACCAAAATTCCATCAATGTATGAATTTTAATTCACTGATTTTTAGTAAGTGAATGCCAATTTTCATATTTTGGAGACAACAAACCATACTGCTCAGAAAGGAGTCAGCTTTAGACAATTATAAACCCCTTTTTTTTATTCCAGCTAGGGTGTCTTCAAGTAGCTCATCCAATGCTGTGCTATGCTGACAACTGATTTTTACCTAAACATTTATTTTTATCAGGAATTACAGTCTTTCTTCTTTGCAAGCATGTCTTCAGAAAGTTTAAATGATGCTTAGTTGTCAGCTGGTTTCTGTTTTTGGAGGTCAAGAAGTTGTTAGCACTTCTGCAGCTTGATGAGAAGTCTGGGGTCAGTTTTGACACAGAGGTCCTTGTTGATATTTTTGATATACATCCACTCAACCCCTTTCCTCATGGATTGCTTTGGATTCCTTCTGATTCCTCATGCATGACCTTCTTCACATCAAGGGTGCAAGCTGAAAGCAGGTATCTACTTCTAGGGTGGTTCTTTTTCACCATGTACCAAGTCCATTGAATCTAAATACAGTATTTTAAACAGTGGGTTTTTTCACATTAAGCTGTTGAATAGCATTGGAATTGGACACTCAAGTGTGACAAAGCTAAATAATGTTGAACATTTACAATTTCTTTAGACTAGGTATGTGAGTAAATAATTCTGGATAAGAACCAGCTTGAAAGTCAGGATGCATCATATATAGGTATTAATTATTTTAATCCTTAGGAATTAAAATTCTTTTGGTAATAAGGCTGCAGTGGACTTTCTACAAGAAACTAGCTACGATATTATGTATATATGAAATATGACTGGCAATTTTTGGCAGCAGAATCTTCACGAAGCAACCCTACCCAGCCCTGGTCAATATAGAGTTAAGGCAAAATGTTAATCAAGCTAATTTTACCTTTGAGCTGATACAGAGTCAGTGTAATTTTGCTGCACCCTGTAACCATCATATAAAGTATAAAAATATTTCACAACAATTTTTTCACCTTGAAACTTAATTTAAAAAAAATGGATTTGATATCTAATAACAGCTTCACAAACCTATAATACAAATTCTAAATAGAGCATTAAAAATATTGTACATGTAGTTTCTTCAGCAAAAAATGATGAAATTCATGCACAGGCACAACAATAAAAGAAATGTGAAATAATCAATAAAGTAAACAGAAGCTGTGATGTAAGCACAACAGCAACTTGACTAAGACATTCCAATAGCACAGCTTTGGCTAAGGTAATCTATGTAGACAATAGGGTTCCTCTAATGACCTAAATATGGTAAGGGTTCTTTTTAAAGAATTCCAAATAACATTGGATAGGCTAAACTACCCAGCCTATTAGTTGAAAATTGAACATGGCATTGCAAGTGAGCACAGCAGTAAGGCCTGTGATATGGCAGATAATCACCAGTATAATAAATCATTCTAATGAAGCTTGGAGTCACAAATGCCAGGTCCAGCGTTTTGAAAACTGAGCCTGAGGTCAACATTCTGCCGCTTACTTCTAAAATTACACCCTGGGTAGATTGCCAGAGCAATTCAAAAGAGCAGGCCAAGTGTTCCCTGTGGCTGTGCAGGATATGGCAAATTCATGCCTGGAAAATACACTGAGCCTCCATAGTCTATATAGAAGCACACAGTGCACAGGCTGTGCAGGGCAGCAGTGCCAGGCTCTTGTGGTCACAACAATCCAAGCACAACTTCTTGCAGGCTACATCAGGAGTTCTCAGTGTAGGCCTACTCATCAGGGCCTTGGCAATGCTGAGGCTGTGAAAGTAATGTATGCCTCAAATAAGACACTAAAGAGCCACTGCAATGCAGTTTCAGGTCTGAGACCACTACAAATGCAGGGGTGATCACATACAGCTGGCTTGAATGCTGAACAAAATTTTTGACTGGACTGTTAAGACTATGGTAGTTCTATTAAACCCAGAGAGGTAAAATATTAGGAATGCACAACACTTGTTATATAAACCCATATACTCAAGAAAAAACAGTATCTTCCCTCCCCCTTTCCAAAAATTTATACTCTCTGGAACTTTCCAATCCTTTATTATATTTTTGAATATCTAGAATGTATATACAAATTTCATTTTACAACCAGTAAAAATTACTACAGGCATTAGTTTTAAACAGCATTGCGGGGTGCAATTTTAGCCCAAATAATGGTTTCCTAGAATAAAGATTTCTGAAAAAATGAGTCCATAAATCTGTTAAAGTTTCATTTAGCAAGTGAAACATTCTTTGAGGTGTACCATTGCATTTTTGCAGCTTCCTCTAAAATAATTCAGGGAAGGTGGGGAAATGAAAAAATGTTAATGAGGTCTCTAAAGTGTGATGAAGAATCTAGGTAATAGAGTCATTAAGAAAATTAGTGTTATTTCACAATATGCTACTCCTAAATAAACATAAAGAAAGTTTTCTCTTTTTTCATGATCTTAGCACAAACACAAAAAATTGCATCTATCACAGCATTTAAGATAATTATGGTTAGCTTGCTCCTAAGATAATTACATTGTACATTTTTCCACCAAGAAATTTTTTTTACATATAAATAGCTCATGTTTAACAACCTATGACAAGTAAGAGACAACACAACGGTTGAGTACTAGCATCTTGACACCTTTAATTAAATACTTAAAAACCTTACAAAATCCAATCTCATGACACCACTTGAAGTCAGATCGAAACATTTCGCAAAACAATACGTAATCTTCTGCTTCTACACTCAAGTTCATTTTATTCACGCATTTTCTCAACAACAATAAAATAGTCTTATTTTCAAGCTAAATTTTAAGTCATCACTATTTCAACATAGCTGGCAATTTTGTGAAACCTATTATCAAATGTGCACAATGCCGAAATCGAATTCTTCTATTCTTAAGAATCAGGACATTCCGAAATCACAGACATACCGGTACGACCACCCGCAATCCATAATGTTGGTAAAAAATTGTTTAAGCGCTGTGATGCTTCTTCTTATTCACCTTTAATTTAATGAACGTTCAACTTTCAGTCACGTGCTCTACACTCACAGATACAAAATTACAAACGACGCTGTCACACAAGCCCGCCACACCTCACCTTTAGCCCGCACGTGCCAGCCGTTTCAGCCTTTGAATGTTCGACTGTTACTTGGACACCCGGAATACTGATAAGAGTTGCTTACGGAACATATTGTTAGGATTCCCTCATACGTCAGTAGTAATTAATTCTTCGCATGTAGGAATACACAAATTTTCTGTAAAATTCTATGTTACTTTGAACTATTATGTGGCTTAATTTACGGCAAATACATGTACTAAATGCAACAAAGAATATATGTCATTTTGGTCAGTGCGGTATAATTTTGTATTATACATATAATTTATGTCTAGTGAATGACCAATTTTTGAAATATGTCACAATAATTTTCAAATTCTTTACGGTTTTTGATTCCTTTAAGAAGTGTTAAAGCACAACTCACTATCTTCGACATTCTATCGTTTGCCGTGGGCTCGGCTCCATGGCGTACTTGCCAGGATGGGGGTTATCAGTTGTTCTACCTTGCACCTATACCATCGAGGGATACACCAACTGATTGACTTAGCTTGAATATTTCGGGGGTACGGAAAGGTTTGATCGTTTTCCAAGCTCGATACGATAATGGGATCCGTGAACTGGGTGTGAGTATAATGTCAAGGTGTTGGCACAAGGATATAGCTTCTGCCAATGGACGAGATCTTGATCGCTCCAGGAAAAAACAATCTTCGAGGCCGAAACGTATGTGACGCGTGCTATGAGCGTAGTCTAGGCGCAAATGATGACCAAGTCTTTGGTGGGAGGTAGCCCGTGCAGGGTCATAGGCGTTTTAATTTGGGTTTAATCCGGCATACGTTCGTTTAAGTCAGGTTGGAATAATAGAAACACCGGGGTTTTTTTGGCACTCAACTTGTATATTTGCGACGTGAAGATTTGGGTCAGATCTCGTGGTTAATGTTCTTCGTGGTGCGTGATTGTATGGTAGCTTCGTGTGTGGGTATTT
>VOMN01100587.1:0-21527 GCA_014899125.1 Orchestia grillus
CACACTCACCCCTCAAGCCTCTCACTCACCCCTCAAGCCTCTCACTTACCCCTCAAGCCTCTCACTCACCTCTCAAGCCCCACACTCACCTCTCAGGGCATTGCAGTCGGCCTCGTCGCTGCCGTCAGGACACTCGGCAGAACCGTCGCACTGCCAGAAGCGCATGATGCAAGACCCGTCCCCGCACTGGAACTCGTCTGTCAAGGGACGCTACAGCTGAGCAGTCGCCCCTCTACGCTAACTCAGCTAATGCCTATGCGCGAGGTAAAATGTTGAAAATATCTTTTATTATACGCAGTCATACGTACATCAGAGACAAGCTTTCCAGGAAGTTAGTAATAGGAACATTACACTAAGCAAAAATACCTACACCGAAATCAACGTCCATACGTATGGAGTATAATTTACTTCAAGCTTCTCAGCATGGATGTATAAGATACTTGTTTCTAGGCTAGCGCTTTTAGGTACGGAGACCTGGTCTGGAAAAATGCCACCATTAGTTATGCCTCATTACCTAAACCAAGGCACAGCTAACGAGCACGTGGCCGGAAGAGAAACCCTACAATTTGACAAACACGATTATTACACTCGTTTAGTTTTACTGCCCTAATAGGCAAACAGTCATTCTACGGAGCACTGAAAACAGACTCTGACTGGAGAATACTGTATACGTAAGAAAAATGTGTACGTATAACTACAACACACGGAAAATGTAAGTGCTACACACGCAAGAACACGAGCTTCCCTCGCTGTACCCAAGAGATGCCCTCGATGCACCAGTCCCAAGTTCCAAACTGACCTTCCTGGCAGGTGCGGTTGCAGTTGGCCTCGTCACTAGACGGTCCGAAAGCCCCGCCGTCGCCACAGTCGTCCTCGAAATCGCACACGAACATGGGCTGGATGCAGAGGCCGGTGTGGCACTTGTGGTAGCCGGGCAGGCACTCTGTTCGGTGCCGCAGGTCTGCAACGCGCCACAACTCCTTACTTGCGCTCACAGCAGGATTAGGCAGTGTCGCACACACACAGTAGAGCTAGGCACCGTCGCAGGCGAGTAAGGGCCACGCACCATCAATGACATACACTATTAATACGTATTTTTAATGCAATGTATGTAAAATACATAATACTATTGCCTTGTAAAATACAGTAATACTACACATTAGACAAAGAACAAGCGTTCATTTCTTAACGATTGTTGATTCGGGTTCTCAGATGATAATAAATGAACGAAGCACTCTCTAACACGAAGCAGTTTCACAGGGTGCGCACAATCTGTACCTTGTGTTCATTCACAGGGTACATTTTTTTACAATGTTCAATAGGTCAATTTAATAATAAACGTTTTTATATGAAATGGAAGACACAGAACAAAGTTGCGATAACGATGGAACAGCTATAGACACAATACTACAAGAGATAACACTGGCACAGGTTATGGACATAATTATTACCAAACGTAAATTAGTGCTGCATAAAATACAATTACTACTCCATAGAATGAAATCACTGCTGCATTAAGAGATTGTTGCACAGCATAAAATTCTCGCTACTCTGCCCGACGTGCCTACAAGCCCTGACACTGAGTGCTCAACAACGAAGACTATGATGGCACACCCTATGAAGACACCAGTCAAAGACACACCAGAGACACATCAGAGACACATCAGTCAGAGACACATCAGTCAGAGACGCATCAGTCAGAGACGCATCAGTCAGAGACGCATCAGTCAGAGACACATCAGTCAGAGACACATCAGTCAGAGACACATCAATTAGAGACACATCAGTCAGAGACGTACCAGACAAACAGACTAGAAAGACACAGCAGAAAGACACACCAAACAAACGCACCAAAGAGACATCAGTCAGAGACGTACCAGACAGAGCCACACCAGAGCCACGCCAGACAAACACACCAGACAGAGCCATGAGCAACACAGACCAGCAGCAGCGGCGCGCATGGGGTCACAGTCGTCCTCGTCCGAGTTGTCCCAACAGTCGTCAGAGCCGTCACAGCGCCAGGAGGGCATGATGCACTTGGTCGTGTTGCTGCACTGCACCAGCTCCTCGTCCCGCTGCACCAGCGACAGCGCCGAGCAGTTCACAGGAGCTGTACGAGGACGCCGTCGTCACATCAGCTATGCCCATTACGAGTCGATTATGCGCCTATTGGAAGCCAGGCCCCGGTACTACGCAGATACATCAAACGCCAGGCAAGTGCGGCGATAACGACACGTTCTCTAACGTCATGGAAGCACGATGTTATCAGTTGATACCTTGATCGTTTCCTAAAATATAAGGTCCAACCATCAAAGATGAGCTCACATGCGTCACGTTATCATTCTTCCTGTTTTGTACACATAAGAATGGTATATTCCTTCACACGATCACCATCCAGCGTAAACAAGGATTTTTTGGCTAAAAACATTTTTCTGTAGGTATTTTTTTCAATATAAAGAAAAAAAGTTCATAAGGAACTTAACGAAAATTTTGGATAAATGAGAAATAGTGTATATATGATAGTGCCCCAAGAAAAGTAAACGCTATCAAGCACATAACCGCTCGGTACTCTTCCTACGCAACGCTAGTCTACTGTAGTATGACATAGCAACGCTAGCTCGACAACACATGCAACCCAGAACTATCGACACTCAATTTTTTACATACTAACCATCTCAAACTAAATGAACAAGCACGTTGATATTGACCTATCGTGAGTTATTATCGATTTATTGTGCTCTCCAATGTTGTAAACTCGCACTCACTTAACGAGAATATTGGATACATGGAAAACAATGAGGCCGCCTTTGCTGCAGCAACACTAAACGCCTCGTTATAAACAGCATGTAGTACACGTCTAATATTAACCTTAGAAGAGCCCGTGACACAATATAGGACTGTTTCGTAAGCCTGCTACCAGCCTGTCGGACGTGCAAGCTGCAGTCTACTCGTAAAAACAGCGTGGACTTCATGTATAGGGCTACAGAACATGAACTCACGACAGCCCATTTCATCGGAGGCATCGGGGCAGTCAGGCATGGCATTGCAGCGTAGTTCAGGGGGCAGACAGATGCCCAGAGAGAAGCAGTGGAAGTGGCCAGCATCAGTGTCGCAGGAGCAGTTGCGCTCGTCCCTCAGGTCCGGACAGTCGGGCCGCTCGTCGCACACGCGGGACACGGCGATGCAACGGCCTGACCCGCACGAGTAGAACCCTTCCCTGCACTCCCTCGTGGCTGCCATCGTGAAAAGAATCTTCTGTCACTGAACATTGGATACAAAATTCGTCGAAGTGCCTTAAAGTTTTCAGTGTGGTAGCCTGAGGTAAATGTTGCGTACTAATCTAAGCATGAGCAGAAAGTTTAGACAGCAACAATATTGTTAACTACACTACGGTAAGACTTGATTGAAAAATGCCTAGATTGTCCCCTCAAGAGTAAAATAAAAAATTATTTTCATAAAGTTTTGTTAGACAGTAGGTAACCTAAACATGTAGGAGAAGGGTTACTGCAGTAAAGCCTAGGAAGCCACACCCAGCAGTTACAAGAATTCGCTCACAACCTTATGGTCTAAAACTCCCAGCTTTGCATTGTAAAATATTACTGGCGCACAAAGCAAAGTACATTTGTATCATGAATATGAGAAAAATAATAATGTAGTTAATAAAAGCCACCGCCATGTATAAGTCCTATCGACAATTTTTTAAAACAATGCGCCAAACAGTCCAAGCCCAAGAAGAGTGAGAGCTCCAACAAAAGTGACTTCATTAAAGCCCAAGTCCCAAAAGAAGAGCCAAACAAGGACGGCAACAGCCGTGGTGCGGAGAGCTATCTCAACTTCACCCAGGCCCTTTTAGTAGCAGTGTGTAGGGGTCTGTGTGCTCACAGCAGTAGTGGAGGTCTTCGTCGCTCGCGTCAGGACACTGCGCCACTCCGTTGCACGTGTGCTCGTAGGGGATGCAGTACGAGGACCCGCAGTTGATCTCCGTGGTGCCGCAGTCCCGGCACACAGGCGAGCCTCTGTTCACTCGCACCCTGCCGGGGTGGCACGAGCACTCGGGCAGGCCCGTGTGAGGGCTCAGTTGGCACATGTCAGAGCAGTTGTGGCCCAAAGGACACGCGTCGCTGCCTGCTCAACGCAAGGGAACCAATTAGTGGCGATGGGTCGGTTAATGGACGCTCATTTCTTTAAATTCACGACGTTATTTAATTTTATTTACAAATTTTGCGCGACGAGAACCTAAAAAACGAATAAGTATATTGAGCCTAATGTTTCAGAAACTAGTGTTATCATTAGTCCTCAAAAACAGCCAAATGCATTATCCACAAAGAAGATCAAAATCAAATGTTACCGAATGAGGAAGACCTCTAGTCTATTTACTCATGTATTTCATCCTGTGACAGTCGGCCGCTTTTATTCGACGAGTTGGACACAGCATCATGTACGAATTACACGAAAATTATACGAACCATCAGCATTACTGATTGTAGATTTCCAATTGAAAATTTAAACTGAAATTTGTAAAATTCCTATGGTTACGACAGACTAAAATTGTAACCCTCGAACGGCGCCTGACCCCAAAAGCGCAGTGCGGCCAACAGTATCCCAGATAGAAATATTCTCAATATAGCGCAAAAAGACTATTGGAATACACGTACCAAAACTATGTATATATTTCATTAATTTCTTGATAGAACGATTCAGGTTCCAAGGATACAATTTGAAATTAGACTCAAAGACTTCAATAGCTATTGGGATGAAAGCTATTCCTTGAGTAAAATCATTTCATTCACAGTCGATTACATTGTCCGATGTGATACTTTTCAGGCCTTAGTGAGGTCAAGTTAGAAGCCAAGTACCTAAGACTTCAAGACTCTCAATAGAAGCGCGCCAGATCCCGCATGTGTGCTCACAAGAACATAATCAGCGCAACGTCCCCGGTCCGGACTGTGAAGCAAGTCACTGACAGCCGAGACCCCAGACAGCGCAACCCACGTCTCACATGCAAGGTTTGGAGTGGCCACTAGCGTCAGGGTCATCTGCTCGCCAGTAAATCTGCGCATGAGTGAGGTGAGACCGCTGTACTTGTCCGTGCGGTAGAACGCGCGCTCCGCCAGGTCGCCCCAAAACAGGGAGCTGTCGAGCACGTGCAGGTCGAAGGGAGCTATGGATCTTTGGTGCATCACCGATAATACCTGCACCGAAAATGAAAAATGCATAACGTGAGCGAGAAATAATAAACAAAAGCTCTAAGAAGGGAAAGCAATGACGCCAACATACACATACAAATCGGGCGATCGTGACAAAATGGGGGCTGTTGGGATGATTTCAGCTGAACGAAAAATGATTAACCCGCTTTGTCGTGAAACTTCGTGTCCCTTACATTTGACATGTTCATGTCAGATTGGTATGGCCAGATACCACTGAGGGAATGACCTACTTCTTAACGTTCAACAACGTTTCTCTTTGCATAAACAGGTTACTAAAATCAGAAATTTACTGTGGATTCACAAAGATCTTCCATGTGTGATCTCAAACGCAAGAAAGCGTCACATAGAAACGCGTATTGTTTTGGTCACCTGAGTTATTGGTTTGAATGTATCACTTGAGGCGCGGAGCTGCTCTAATCTGTGTAGCTGTTAGTAAAGTTCATCTCGATTGGTCAAGAATAACATCACCATTTGATGCCACATCAGCAAAATTACTAGCCTATGATGTAGTATAACGCTTTGGGCTATTAGCATCTGTGTGAATAAACTCAACAGTAATTTTGACAACATAAAACGCAGTATGGTTGCAGAGACCGTTATGAGAATCTCATAAAAAAGCTGTCTCATGCAAACCTCATCATTTGGATTCCTTCCAAAATGCACTATTGAAGCCCTCCGCTGTGCGAACTTTACCGTCCTGTGGGTGCCGTCCAAATTGCATCGCTCAATTTTGTTGAGCCTGGCGTCGCCCCAGTACAGCTTGCCGTCCTGAGCGTCCACAGCGAGCGTGTTGGGCAGCACAATGACCGTGTCGATGACCACAGAAACTGCGGCTCCTTCGTAGTCAGCGCGCTGAATGAGGGGGCGTGTCGCGTGCCAGTTGGACCAGTAAATGTTCCTGGTGGAATTACGCACAACTTCACTGACTTTCACTCCATTTCATCCGAAATTCATATAATTGACCACAAAACGTCCTACTCACCCTAACATATGAACATCAGGTTAGATTACTAAATTTCATATTTTGATATCCAAACTTTCTTCAAAAACAAGCTCAAGCCATCTTAGATAGGAGCAAACCTATTTCGTACCGATGGCAATAATCGAGAGCAATGTTGCTAGGTCGGTCCTTCTTTTGGTCAAGCTGCACAATCCGATGAATGACACGCGGACTGTCAAGAGTCCGAGCTTCCAGATTGCCGGACGCCTCGTCCAGAGCAGCCATCTTGATGGCAGCCACTGCCTCGCACGTCCAGTAGAGGCGTCGCTCTGCGGGCTCAACCGCCAGCCCACCCACAACACCCTGACCTGTACGCAGCCCAACGGACGATCAACAGACGTGAAGAAAAATCAAAATATGACGAAGTTATAGATGAGGGCCCAGATTTTGCGAATCATCTTGGGCATTCGAATGAAGGCACAGCGTAGTTTTATTTGAAAATGTTTTCCTTTGCTGGCAGAATAAAAATGAACACGTGACACTCGAGTTACAATAATGGGTCTTTAGGGACATACGTTCATAAATGAGAATTAATCTTATCAATATGTCTCGTTCGCTCCTAAATAATTAGTCACCAGTGCTTATCACTCATACTCTGATATCCACTGACTACCTTTATTACCATCTAGAGCTTATTTGAGTAATAAAACTTCACCAGAATCAATACCCTCCGTAAAAAAGGTTCACGCACAGAAACTGCCTGGAGACCCATCCACCCACCGGTGACGAAGACTCGGTCATCCGTGCCGTTGAGGAAGGTGCTCCTGATGGCCCCGTGCGACGCCTCCGTGTAGTAGAGGCGGGACTGCGGGTAGTCTACGCCCAACGACCGGGCGGCGAGGTTGGGTAGCTCCCGCTGCGGTGGATTCACGTCGCCGTCGTCGTACAGGTGCAAGCTCGACAACTTTTTACCGTCCGCGTACACCATGTATGACGAATGTCCTAACACAAAATTAATAAATTTCAACAAACATCAAAATTAGAAAGTCTTGCATTTCAGCTTCAGTCTTCATGAGTCAAATATATTCAGACAGGTAGTTTAAATGCCTCAGAGCAAATTAAAATCATCTGTAACGGGGAACACACAATTTTCCCTAGCATCCTTATAGTTTTCGAACATGAAAATCAGGTGGACATAACCTTCACTAGAGAAACCCAAATTATAGCCAGAAAACCAAGGCTACAGCTGCTGGCCATGCCCACAAGACACACGATAGCAGGAGGAGGCAGCAGTCCTGCGAACTGAACTGACCGTGACAGCTGCGCTCATCGTTCGCTAGAGAAGCGTGAAAACAGCGACACTGGAGCTGCACGCCGTCGTACAGGCACAAGTCCTGACAGCCCCCGTTGCTCTCAGCGCAGTCGTTGTACTCGGCGTCCAGAGACTCGCTGAGGGCAGTCAGCGACTTGATGGTGTCGTACTCGGTGTGGAACACACGCGTCACTGAAGGAGGCAGCGTCGCAGCGGGAGCCACCGACACAAATGCGATGCTGCTGTTGTACTTGTAGCCACTGCAAACGGAGTCAAAATGAATTTCAAATGAGATTTTAATCGTCAGATTCTGCGTTTGAATCCGCAGGAACCCACGATAATTTTTCCATTTTCATTGATATATTTAAGGGCATGTTAATTGACACAGACATGTCGTCCTGCATGCACGTCCAACGAGTACAAATTTGAGCAGTTACAAAACTCCACGTATCAACACAAGGGACCATTTAGTATGGACTCTAGAGAGTGGTAAATCTATCTACAAGGTGTGTTCCCATGCAGGGTCCCCTACCGACAGAAAAAGTAAGTTACGAATGAAGAGAAAAAAAAGGCAAATAAGAAATAGCTAAGAAGGTGTGAAAATTTAAAGAAGTAAAGTGAGCACATAAGATAGAAGTTTGTAAACTCTATAGCTGAGGTAACCTAACACTATCCCTCAGGAACCGCCAGTTCCCATAGCATGTGAGACAAACCTAACTCTATTGCCTATCCTATGCCTCATGAAGGGCATAAATGGCCCATTTCTTTAATTGCATGGGTCGTAACTAGTCGTATTTAAATTTTTATGATCTTACATATACTACTTTGTTTCTAGCCTGGAAATCTACCACTCGTAATGTTCAGTAATTGCAATTAGTTTGCAAGAAAAATGTATCCTCATTGAGCATAACAGATTGAAGATTTGGCATAACTACAATCAAACGCTAAGTAAATACTTAAATAATTATGTATTTCACAGACAACACATGAAATAGGATTGTATTTGAATTTATAACTCGTAGAACTCCTGATAAGTACCAAAATAATTCCATTTGGAAGCAAAGGTGAGCTTGAAATGTAGCAGACACATTCAGCATCAATTTACGCGCTTTCAGGAAGATTATCCCAAAACCTAAATAGCCCTCCACATGAAACTAAAGTCAGCTCTACAAGATGAAGCTCATCCGACTAGAAAATAGGCCAGTGACAGATTTGAGGATATATAATCCGAAAATTGATTAGAATCAAAACAAATGAACCACATACCCAATCATAACGAAGTACAGGTTCAAGTCGTGGAGAGCGAGCGCAGTTGGAGTGCCCGACAGCGACTGCACGACCGTAAATACTCCACTGCCGTCCAGCTTGGCTCCTCTTAGCCTCCTCTCAGTGGAGTCGCTCCAGTAGAGTATGTGGTGCACCAAGTCCACGGTGATGCCTCCGATACCTGCTGTTTGGTGAATTATTCTTCTTTTTTTGGACCCATCCATTTGGGAGCTGTAAATACCGCCTTCCACTCCAGATTCCGTCCAGAAAAGTTTGCCTTTGGCCGGATGCAAGGCCAGTCTTTTAGGTTGATTAAGAGAATGCAAAAGCACGTGCTGGCGTGTATCATGGAGACGGCACACGGAAATGCTGTTGGATCCTGACCAATACACATTACCAGAGATCCAGTCGACGGCTAATCCTGCAATAGAAGCACCCGAAACGAGAATTTTAAGATTGGTCCCGTCCCTCCACATCTGCGTGATGGTCCCGGCGTCTGAGTCAGCGACAACCAGAATGTTTCTGCGCACGTCAGCACTGACGACGTCCACGGCCCCAAGACGTGAAATAACAGGTAAGCCGCCCGTCTCGAAATGCCCACCAGGCTGCAAAATGAAGCCCGATAAGCCCTTCTGAGACGCATACACGAGGACATGGTCAGCTGCCACGCAGACTTTCTGGTCCCGCGAGTCTCTGGTGTAACCTTCAGCGCAAACACATTCAGCAACGCCGTCAGGTGTCGGGAGACACAAATGAGTGCACGAGTTGCCGTTACAGCCGTTGCTTCCGCTCCTCCTCTGATGGTAGATCACGACACTCGTTGCTCCGACTGCATCAGTGGTCACAAGCTCCTCACCGGCATCCGATGACAACAAACTCTTGTACAGCGTACCGTTATAGCCGTAGTATAGAAATTCAGCGTGAATTGACAAACCGAAAACATGAGTATTGTCATCAGGGATGACGCGACGTAGCGACGTGATAGTTTTGAGCTTCGGATTGAAGAAGACAACGTAGCCAGTACTAAGATCGATCCAATAAAGACGTTTGCTTGAGAAATCGAAAGTGAGATGCGCTGGACGTTTTATGAGATTAGACGTGGAGCTATCCCCGATAGGGAATGTCTTACCAGTCATACTAAAACCCCCAACCTTGAATTTAAGCTCATTATTATCCTCTTCAATATCAATGAAATAGACAATGCCGAGAAAAGGATCAGTGGCAAGGTAAGGAATGTACGTGACAGAAACGGTTTCCAGCACACGCATATATGAACCATCCAGTTTACAAACGCTGATGTATCCCGAGCCATTGACTTCTACGCCATTCTTCACTTTGACAGGTTGCCGGGAGTCAGACAGGTTCAAGTTATACCTCGACTGCCCGATGAACATGTTGCCCGACACCCAGTCAATGGCCAAGCCGCGAGGATTCTGAAAAATATTGAACATGAACATGTGCGCAATACGACATACTTGCACACGAAAATGAAATAGTAGAATTGTCTAGCACATGTTCGCTCAAATAACTTTCATGTGCGTTAAGGCAGGTACCAGTCATAGCAACCAAAGCAGCAAAAATTGACACAAATAATTCTCCCGCAGTAGAACTTGCCCATACCAATCACCTTTAAGATCCATTAGACAACGCCCTATGATAACACTCAGACCGCAACTCGCCGAGAGCAAGAATTCCGTGCCGACGATTGTCACGTCTGACACATCACATGCGTGAGATCATGTGAACACACTGAAGGGGAAAATGGAGAGGAATTTTGGAATTATGCATTGTCTCCGATACGAGGTCTGTAGAAAAATAATCCAGCTTTATTTAATTCACGCTAACGAAGAATGATCCGGAGCACCGCTGGTCGCGTCAGTAGCTGCCAGAGATTGGCTCCGTGTAACCTGTACTTATCGCATTCACATTTTCTCGAAGGTAATTGAACGCGTGCAGCAGCGGTATCCTCAGTTCCTGAAGACTGTGGTCCCTGGTGACGAGACCTGGGTGGACTGGTGCAACCCAGAAACCAAGGCCCAGTCATCACAATGGAAGCACCCGCATTCCCCAAGGCCAAAAAAAAGCACGACAGGTTTGGAGCTAAGTGTAGGTGATGCTGCTTGTTTTTCTTGACTGCCAGGGAATTGTACATCATGAGTACGCACTAGAAGGGCAGACCAACAACAAGAATTAATACTGAGAAATCCTCCGTCGTCTTCCTGATACAAGTTCGGCCAGAGACCTGATCTGTAGCTCGCGCACAACTGGCATCTGCATCACGATAATCCACAGGCTCATTCAACACACATGGTTCAGACTTTCCTGACCATGCACGGCATTCCGCAGGTTCAAAAGGCTCCCAACCCTCTTGACATAGCCGCGTGTGATTCCTGGTTGTTCCAGAAGACGAAGACGACCTAAGAGGTTCCGTTTAGAGACTCGAGAAGAGATAATAGACGACGTGATGGAACAACCTCGCACCAGCTTAAAAGGGCTTCCCAGAACTGCTTCCAGCGATAGACGGACCGCTTGACTAGGTATGTACAATCAAAAGGGGCTTACTTTGCAGGAGATTAAGTAAGTGTACCCTCTTAAAAAACAGAACTTTTTTCCTGGCTCATGACTGGATAATTTTTGTACGGACCTCGTACATAATACACATCGCCCAAATGGAATGATCAGCGCGCACACCCATCAGGCGAAGGTCGTGGATTAAGTGTTTAACACATCCCAGAAACTTGATGAGCATAGGTACAGGACCTGCCTAGCACTACAGGCAGTCCTTCATATACGTCGCGAATGTTGAACGAGCGAAGCGATTTATGCTTTTGACTCAACATATATTTCGAGTACGTACCTAAAACGAAACATTTCGAGTACGAATCAAATGATGCAAATGATGCACACACAAAATACGGCATACACGGGGACGACCTGCCGAGTGTCTCACCGCGAGGCCGGTGTCGAGGAGGACCTCAGTACGGCGGCTGCCATCCAGGTTGAGACGGCGCACCTCGTGGTCCAGAGGCTCGGTCCAGTACACCCACTGCTGGGCCGTGTCGTAGTCCAGCTGACCTATCGCGCGCACGCCCACCGACCCAGTGCTGCTGGTGCCGCCTGAGCGTGCACGGAATGAGCTGCAACAAGCATGAGAGTGCAGCACTCAGCGGAAGAACTCACGTTAAAATGAGAAAGAAAACACACTGATAACTCGAAAAGACATATCATTAAGAATACCGTCTAATTTCCAAGAGATGGCTTCATAAAGAGGCGATTCATGATCTACAACAAGCACGAGGGAGTGCCATTTTTATAACAACTCAAGACAAAATGAAAACGAGCCCTAAATCAGAACTGAAGTTATTGACATCAGTCAGAATAGCTTCTAATTTCTAAGATTCCCTCGCGAAGATGGATTTGACCAAGAGGGAGTGAAATATCGTACCCAAAGAAGTCAACTCAAACATTATACAGACGTTCTTTATCAGTAGATACTACGAAGAGATAACGACCACAACCCCAGAGAATGCACACACTCAGAATTGTTCTGCTAAAAAATTAAATTTGCCACCTCGTTCACCTGAACCCTTCACAAGCAACTTCTCCCTATTCGTCCAGAACTTTCATTAAGAAAAAATAAAGGTTTACTCATCTCACGTATGTACTTTACATGCATTTATGAATTATCATTTCCATAGCCTAAGCAGGAAGGTAAGTGAAACTTACGCAGATGCAGTATGTTCCAAAACGCTGGGATGGGACGGAAATTAGAGTAGAAACTGAGCCAGGCCATCAATATCAATAACGTCCAAATAAACCCCATTCAGAGCATCGTCAACATACCCCAGATTATGACAAGAAAACATCACTATAGTCTTTCTTGGTTTAAAGAACGCAAAGCTAACGAAATGAAGCAGTCATGAGTTGTACTCTGACGCATATGCGAAGTGAGCAAGGGTGCACTAGCCAGTAAGGTAAATTAGATATTTAGTCAGTTTAAGGCTTCCTAGCCAAATCATATGCAATCTCAAGAGAGTGAAAAGAAGAAACCATTTAGTATGGACTGTAGAAAACGGAGAATCTATGCAGAAGGTGTGTACCGACACAGGATCCCCTGTGCATAGAAACAGCAAGTAAGAATGAAGAGAAAGAAACGACAAAGAAAAGATAACGAAGATGTGAAAATTGAAGCAAGTAATGTGAGTACGCAAGACAGTAGTCCCGAAGGCCTCTCTACACCTGGGGTGATGTAACAGTGCCCCCCTGGGGTCTCCAGTCCGCACAACATAGGATACTTTCGTTGGGTAATAGTAAATTTACTTGACTTGGACGAAGGCGTAGAAGCAATTCGCGACACACAACACTTTCACCAGTACGCGTCACCTCACACTCACACAAACAAAGGGTGAAGCCACAGATGTGAAGCCACTCGTTCACAATGGGCCTACACGACGCGGCTGTCGCCCCAACACGAAAGAAACACAAGCCGTGGCTAATGCATTTATCCATTAGAACTAAACGATTTATAAATATGAACTTCTCGAGTTCACGTAGAGTAAAATTTACATTTTTTATTCCAGCTTCATGGTAAGCAAGAATATGGCAATTATACACTGAGAGATGATCTAGCAGTACAACATTTTAGAAACTTACCAAATTGGTGACAAACTTACAACGTGATTAATAAATAGAAAACTATTTTATGCCAAAATATTCATATTCAACCAATGCACAAGAACTCCATGCAAAAATAATCTACTAAAAAAGACTAGAGATCAATAATATAGAGGACAACTACCAATGGACAAGAATGGTAGCGTCACAAATGAAGGGTGCACGATGAAGGTTCAACAGAGAGCACAGGGAGACACGCCACCCACCGCGCGGAGGCTGTGTGCGAGGACCCCACGTGGTGGATGAAGGCCGAGCTCGGGTTCCCGAAGTCGAAGCCTCGCAGTTCTTCAGGCACGCTCACAAAAATGATCGTCTCTTTTCCTGACACAGACAATCCAACAAAGGCGTTATCACCGTCAATCTTCTAGTGCGTTGATAAATAAATAATTTTTTTATTTCATTTCCTTTTCAGGTAACAACACAATTGTTCCTGCCTGCATACAATGCCCACACAGCTGAATGCTACATTTGTAGAGATCAGTTAAGTAAGTTTCAACATCGCTCTTCATGGGGCGGAATATGCGATTACAAAAAAGATGGAACGTCTCCCCTCACGACACAATTATTTCGTATGATAATGAGCTAAACACATTTATAGAAGATACGAAACTACAACAAACGAACTATCGCACTACACCCCTACTCATAGAAGCCCTTGTAAGACTTACGAAGCTAAACATCTAGAGAGTAAGCAGACGTGAATTAATGTTTGAATTACATTTTCTCACGTCTGCACGCCGAACGATATAACTAGCCAAAAAGTTTTCAGTTTGAACTTAATAACATTTTCCATAAGCGTTCAACACTTCATCAGACCACGCTTGATTGTCAGGCTGGACATATCATAGTAATACATGGCCCTCAAAACTTAAATGCACTGTTGTGCAACATAAGTTCAAAATTTTGTTCTACGAACAAAAATGGTGAAACGGCACACTGAGGCTCTGACACCACAAGACACGGTATAAGAAGGAACATCACTAATACATAAAACATATCTTTCCAAGTAAACGCAATTATCAAATCCAGAATTATTTCAGAACAAATTAAAGCACAGAAAATACAAAGCGAGAACACAAAATACTCGGACTGACGAGTGCACTGGGTCGAGTTGGGCAGGAGCGACATCTCCTGAGGGCAGTGGCACTCCCTGGAGCCCGGGCCGCTCAGCAGGCAGAGGTGGGAGCAGCCCCCCTGCCCGGAGCACGCATTCATCGCTCCTGCAGGCGTGACATTAGCGTATTCTAAGTCGAACGCCACAGAACACAGCAGGGAGAATTCACGAGCTGAATTTCAAAATTTTGAATTTTCTTCCAAAGAGGCCACCCGAATCAACGTGTTTTGATGCGAGCTGACTGCGGCGACCTCTTAACACTTCAGGCATGAAATACTGCTAATTTATTCTTGACAACTACGAGAATTTTCATGCACTAAACGTTTTTGTTAAGCAGTAAAAATAGAAATTAAGAAGCTGCAAAAAGTTCTCGAAGCCTTCGCATATACCCTGTACGGGGTTCATAATTAAGCTCAATTTCTTTACAGTGCAAGTTGAAATTTTCCAATAGACAAGGTACGTAAAGGAAGTTAATTATTCTTTCTCATCGACGAAACACAAACACGGTCGCGTTCTGCTCTGAAACTCAAGTTCAAGAGAACAAAATACGTATTACTCTCTACTCTTGAATTCCAATTATGATTAAGCAAGCAGCAGAAAATTTCATACGGCTTGCAAGCTTTGAAAACCAATTACATCAAAAGAGAAGTTGGCATTATGCGCTGCTCATCAATGTGAAAGCCATCGGCGAACGTAAACCTCACTTTTTGGATTGTTCAACAAATGAATAGAAAGCCATCGGAAACAAATTACCACCCTTGACAAAATTCTCACATGTACGAGCATATACTCCTCGTATATAAATAGACAATCAGAGCTTCCACAGAACAGGAATGAAACGGGCTCTAGACTAGTTTTGAGTGAGAAATTGTCGACTGAGCCCGGTATGTCAAGCTTGCACTATGAATGCTAGCTTCAATTTGGTCTCATATGAAAAGTAACGAAAGAGCCTGAATTGAATTTTCTACAAAGGCGCTTCTTTCACCAAACAACAAACCTATCAACATAAATACTTGACCCATTCACCTGAAGATGCGAAGGTGAAGGAGGCGACGAGAGCAGGAGCACTTACCTCGAGGCTGGCGCGACGGGTGCACGAGGACCACATCAAAGGGCTGCGTGATGGTGCGCCGTAGCACTGACACCTGCGACCCGTTGAACTTATTCGCACTGCGGGACAAACGAGTGTGTACAGTTGCAGTCGGACGCGAAATGAAATGCATCAGCTTCAGAAAGCTCAATTAGCGACGAAGGAAAGGCAAACCACGTCTTTTACGCTCTAATTCTTTTCTACGCCAGTCTATGTGATGCCTGACGTTAAACAATTACTGTTGAAAAGTTAAATTAATAGGCGTAAAGTTAAACACACTGCTGGCCAATTCATTTTAGATTTTTTGAGTTCTTCATTACGGACGACTTTAGCTGTTTGAAATCATTTTTAAAAAGTGCATGTTTTGCTGCTGAGAAATTTCAGCGCTCAACGTGTCCTCACAAGCCTGAGCTTGAGAAGTCAACTCGTCTCATTCGACGAGCTTCAGTTCCAACGAGGAACTTACTCGCTCCGAGCGAAGCGTCAACAAACGCGTAACACAGAGCCACTCCTACGGCTTTTTCCCTGACTACAACTACAGGGTGCTGCAACACGGTTTGGCACGTTTGTTGGTCTGATAGAAAAGAAATAAAATAAAAAAGAACAGAAGCATTCTTATTTTACAAATTTACTTAATTCAATTTTGTTTTATTTTCTTTCCGGTTAAAATACTTTAGTTCATCCTATATTTTAATCCACCTTCAATAAGGCAACAAAGGTGTCAGCTCATTTGGACGCACCCTGTACGTACGCTCATAACTCCACAGCGGAGGACCAACACCAACCAACACGGGCACATTCAGCTGTGTGGAGGACCACGGGCACCAACACAACAACTTACTTTAATTTCGGCTTACGGCGGAATTTGAGACTCGAGTTTAATTAGATTGAGGGCACACCTCATGAGGGAGTTGGTGCGCCAGTCCGTCCAGAAGACTTGCGTGCCGTACAGCGTGATGGCGAACGGGTGCGACAGCAGGTCGTGGGCGTGCAGGATCTGAACAAACACGCAAAATGACGCACGTCACGCTGCACCAAAATACCTCTCATTGAATGATTGCTTAACATCCGACCGTCGCTGTTTTGGTAGACTAAATGACGACAAAAATATGGTAGAATAGACGCTAGATGAATGCTTTTTCAAGTTTAAAATACCTCCAATGATACATTCGATAATGATCAATTCGTTTTATCAACTGCGTGCAAGAAAATCTTTAATATCGTAATTACATAATCATGATTGGATTTTAATTTCATTTGCAAGAGATGCGAACAATTCAACAACACTGGACTTTCGAATAACATAAAGCCCAAACAGTTAGAGGGTTTTCATTTGACATTCTCTCTCATATTGCTCATTCGAAAATTCAGCAATTATGGTAGGTAAATCCTGCATAATGTTCTCTTTTACTTACAGCAAAAGTGACTTCCTCTGCTATGACAACATTTTAAAGTAACATCAACACCACATCCACCATCTTTGAGAATAGCAATCAATATTCATTTCAACACAATAGCCTGTTTTAAAAAATACACACTTTCTTGTGCCATGGCGATGTGAGTGAGGCTTAAATATTTTCAAAACAATTTATTAAATATTTATTTTAATTTATCCCACAAAATATGCGATGCGTTTCTGAGAGCAAGACATGAGCTCAGAGCACGCCAGCACTCTGGGCTACAAATCTCTCAGCTCCAGGAAGCAGATCTAATTGCCAGTGTTTTGTGGTGTACAAAATATTTTCACGCAATACGTAGAATAGAATGGTTTTTCAAATTTATAAAAATCAAAACCTAATAAGTGAGGTTTACCTTCAAGACATAAAGAAACTACTGAAAGCTCAACCCTACAAAGGAAAAAACAATGGGGTTTCTCTCCCACAATTGTGAGAGCCAGGAGCATGGTTCGCGACTGCCTGTCTCACCATCCTGGGGTCTGAGCCGTCGTACAGGACGGTGTGGATGCTGTCGCTCTTAGCGTCTATCCAGTAGAGGCGGCGCGAGAGGTAGTCCAGCGTGAGGCCGTTGGGCCAGTGCAGTCCACCGATGGCTACGATGACTCGACGGTCGCCCCCACTCATCGTCGCACGCTCAATGCGCGACTTGTGCATCTGCGCAGACCCCGCACGTACTTATTAAACCTTTAAATTCGATTCGAATTAGCCTCCTAATCAACTAGCGCAAGACATCGCAAAATTTACAAAGCTTGCAGAAGGTTGTCTCTAATGGCAATATTTCACGACAAGTTCAAGGTAACGTCTTAAATCGTGTCACCTAACGGACTCGTGGACGTATGGTACGACTCAATTGAGCTCTTTCGGTGGCAATGAATTCACGAGGTGAAAATTAACATCAAAAACTTTCACAACATAATTCAATACAACTCTAAAATTCACGTAAAGATATGCAATTACACTATGTAACGAGTATAACAACAGCAAGTTAAGAAAGAAGAAGAAGAAAAGATGCAGAATAAGCAACGAATAAATGAAAATAGAAAGAAGCAAAGTGTGGACGAAAGACAGAAGCCCCGTAGGCCTATCTATAGCTGAGTACCCAACAGTGTCTCCCTGGGGACTTCAGTCCCCATTGTATAAGATAAACAAACCTAATTACTCTAACCCTATTGCGTATGGCCTATCCTATACTCCTTGAGGTACAATCGAGACAGAACAACACATCAGATGACACAGAACAACACAAAAGACGAGACAGAACAACACAACAGACGACACAGAGCAACACAACACAGCTGAGCTGAGTGCACCCACACAGCACAAGACAATCACCTCCCAGTCCGTCCAGAACATGAGCCCCTCACGAGGGTCCAGCGCGATAGCACGGGGACTGTGAATGGTCTTGTCAATGAGCGTCTTAGTGTTGACCCCGGACAGGCTCGTCCCGGACAGCTGGGCCACCTGCAGGCTGGACCGTTTGCCCCTCACCACCCAATACAAGTTCTGCCCCATCCAGTCGACAGCGAGGCCCTCCGCAGCTGCAATGCCCGATGACAGCACCACGTGGATGTTGGAGAGACCTGAGAGCAGCGGGTGAGGGAGCTTTGGAGCCAAATGATGCACGAGAAGGAACATACAAAAACTTCACTCACTTAATGTGATCCGCTAAGTAGCAGCCTTTAGGAGCCCTTGATGGAACAGTTGTGCACCCATGCACTAGAAATCAAAAGTAACTCCTGTTCATCATAAAATTACAAGCATTATCGGCTGAACGCCATGGCGCATGTAACTGTTACATTTTGAGTTTCACTGTCGAATTCATGCAGAGATTCTATAGAATGGCACTCACATAAGCAGTCTTACTACATGAATCTAGTGCGAAAATAAAAAGAAAAACAACAGAATAATAGAATGTACGGCTTCACCGTTAGATACGTACAGTAAAAGTACATTTGACAATTGGCGTTCAGTAGACATTAAAAGTTTAAATAACTTACTTCCCTACCGGAAAATATTTATTATAAGGCAGAAGAAACGACGCCCATCATTGAATCCATGAACGGCGTCTACACACATGAGCATCACAAAAACGAGTGTGATGAGCACTTCAGTGAAGGCAGTCAACAGCAAGGCAACAAAACAATGCCATCCATGTAATCTAGGAAAATGTGATCATCACTTGGATTAAGCCATCAAACAGGAGCACTAAAATGAACAACGAATGAAGTTGAGATTGAGAATAAGGGAAGATGAACAGCTTCAACTGACTGCCGGCGTAGAGCGTGCCGGTGAAGATCTGGTCGCTGGTGACGTCGGTCCAGAAGAGGTGGTCGATGCCCTCGTCCGTGTGCCAGAAGTCGAGCGCCACAGCGTTCTTAAGGTCTTTCAACAGAGGCTTGTACTGCACGCTCGACACGTTGCTCGTGATGGACAGTCGGTGGAGCTCGTGGCGATTGCAGAAAACCAGGTACGGCTCTCGGCGATCTGCTCACAGCAACGCGGAGGTAATTTGAAAAACCAAAGTCGGAAGGTAACTTGAGTAGTACTTTTAAGAATGTTGTAGTCAAATGAAATTGAAATTTAATGTTGAAATTAAGCGTATATATTCTGCTCAGCACATGAGTGCTTCTTCCTGATGCAATTTCCACGAAGTATCTGAGCTTTAGGGCCAAGGGCACTGTTTCAGTCACGGTATCGCTCTCTTCACACTGCCTCAAAAATCTTTGGCAGGACTCAATTCTTCCAGATGATCAATCAAACACATATTCAAACATTTGGCTCTACAATTGCTACAATGCGAACAGTTACGATCGATATTCTCGCTAAATTCAGTTGTATATCTTTGTTCTGGTACAAGTGAGAGCGAGTCCAGGCTGATTCGTTCAACTCTGTCAAAACTATACACTAAACCCTCCTCAACTAGCTACCAGAGCATTAGTCAACTATAATGATACACTGTTAATCTCTATTCTTTGCGTAGATGAAAGCAACACGAGACCAAGTGAGCACTCTATTCTAAAACTGAAACGAAGTAAAAGTACACTTATTTAGTTCATTAGTAAGCAAGCCAGAAGCAAAAGAGTGCGAAATTAATTAAAGTGTGAGCCACCCTAATTGAGGTACGAGCCTCTGTAAGCATTCACTGGGACAGTGTGAGATGAGCGAACGTATTTAATTTTTCGGGACTACTTTTTTTTCATGAGTTAATACACGTACTAGTGATTAAATAAAAAAATTACACAAAAGGTCAAACTAAGATTGATTCAACGTCTCATATCAACACAACCGAAGTACGTCTTCCATGTATCAAAATTCTGGCGAACCACGTTTGCACCACACCCAGGCACGCACTCCAACACCCGCACTACACTCACACCAACCACCAACACCACTCACTCTCCCTCCTAACTCCAGGTACACCACTGTTGCCGCCAACTTAATTATTTTCTTTCTTCTCTGTTTAGTTGTCAGATGTGCCACGGTGTGCAGGCATGCTGGCAGCAACATTCGAGTTAGTTGGCAGCACATGTAAATTAACCTGGTTCACAAATTTAAGAGTTTTTATTTAAAACATTGTGTCTTTTTAAGATTCCTAAAATCATAACTCATTAAAATGATTTAACATTAGATTTAAAATGCTTAATATTAAAAGGGCTTGTATTAAAACACGACACGCAACACGTAACGGTCACCCTCAAGGACCGCACCAGACCACGGAGAAAGAATAATCTCCGGAGTGACAAGAGGACATGTCCGCTACCTCTGGAGCTCACGACAGTCTCCACCGCTTAGATTACTACATCGCACCTCATCACAAACACTCACCACGCGAACTCGCCATTCCCACCACGTGCACAAATCAAACCTCATCTTATGCACTCCCTGAGCCTTACAACGCTTACTCACAACACCCCGCTACGTATACAGGGTGACCTAAAAAAACGGGTATCAATCTTTANCTACGTATACAGGGTGACTTAAAAAAACGGGTATCAATCTTTATTAAAAAAAAAAAGAGGGGGGGCAGGACCCGTTTTTCTTACGTTACCCTGTAATCAACGAGCCTCGTATCACACAACTACAGTACACAAGGCCCGAGTACCGTGCAGCACCGAGTGTACGCACCCTGCACCATCACGTGCACGCAGACGTACCTGTACTCTTGCATGTAAACCCGTCGGGCTCGAGGATGAAGCCGTCGCTACAGCCGCACTTGTGGCCGCCCCTGACGCGGTGGCAGAGCTGCAAGGCGGGCACACGTCACACGTCACTCAAGGCTATCGACTCAATTATTGCAGAATGGTCATGTTTTATAAGAGTAGACGTTGTGACACTGTATACTTTAGGTCCACTAATTTATCAGAGGAATAACAAAAATCAAGTTGAAAGTTCATCGCTGCGAAACCTCATATGGCTACTCTGATAATAATTATTATTATTATTATTGGGGTTAGACGCAATGCACCG
>VOMN01100589.1:0-12511 GCA_014899125.1 Orchestia grillus
GCTGCTCTTTGCAGTTTCTCAACAGGATGGCTGGGATCCCGTTGGGCCCCACCGCAGATGTCGGAGAGTTCTCCAATGCAGTTTACCGAGTCTGTTTCGGTAAAAATTATTTCACTCATGAGGACAGGCTCTCGGCTTCGTAGAAGGTCCCCTAGTAGAGCTGTTATGTACAATATATTTACCCTGTAAGTCTGGGCAGGCGAGCCGTCGCACTGAGTATCGTGGCCAGCTCTCTCACGATAGCNTGCATCGACTGCTTTTTCCTCCTCATTTCTGGTCTCCGCCTTGTGCGATTCCTTCACGGTGATATACAAGGCTCCTGCATTTTTTAAATCACTAAATCCATCTAAGAAGTATAAAAAAGTAGAATTTAATAAAGATAAGGCTGTTGCGTTTTTTATATCGGGCCACGAAATCCAGCTATGGGGTACATATAAGTAGAATTTAATAATTATTGAGCTATTTCGTTTTTCACATCGCAACTAAATCCAGCTAAGAAGTATTGGTAAATAGAATTTCATAATTGAAGCGCCAATGTAATGTACCGTAATTTGATAATTACGTTTAATTAAGGGACGAACTACATCCTTCTATGACATAAAAGGATTGATTTTGTTGAGGATGTTCTTAATTAACGGAATGTCGAATGAGGAAGAACTCGATATAAAAAAACATAATCCTATGTATATTAATCAGAAACAAAGAATTCTTCGTATTCCACAGTATGGAACCTAGTGGTAGTTTATCGTTATAAATAATTGATTTTTTCATTATTTTGTAGATTCTTGCTACACTAGTGAAAGTTTTCAAGTTAGGAAAACACGTAAATCTGTACCTTGGAAGTTAAAATAAGATGAGACTATCATATGATCGAACCATAGACATGTTGTGAACATATTCGCCTAGAGGCATGCACGTATTCCCACGTACATACGTACATGGAGTCCACAGAGCGGTATGCAGACGCTATAGCTAAGCGGGGAAAACAAGCATGCCAAAATAATTCTACATACATGTACATAAATAGTTACAGAGGAGACATGGTTTTTTGTGTTCACGACAAATAGTAGTCATGTTATTCTTCGGGCGTCAAAATACCCAGAACTAATATTGTTATCCAGGAAATAGCTCAAAAAAAGTTTGATACTAAAAACAACTATTGAGAACTGCAGCTTCGATCCGGGAGCTGAAGTCAAATTCAAAAATGGAGTGGCTGAAAAAAAAAAATTGCAAAAGTTGCTATTGGTTGCGGTTCAAAGATTGGAGTTGTTAAATTTCAACGAAAAATACTTCATGCGTCTCGCTAGAGCTCCTGCTAAAAACCTCCTGCATAATGCGCAGTTATAAAAAATCTGCTGAGAAAAACTAACGAAAGCAACGCAAGCTCCAAATTAAGATCCGCTGCAGTTGCATCTCTGACGACAACACAAAAGACGGAATAAAGCGCATCAGAAACTTACTCCTTTCCGAGGATGCGGAAAATCCCGCTCCGCTGTTTGTGGGGAGGCCCCGAAGGCTTCGACGAGGTAATTATGATTTTTTCATCAGCTTGTTTGGTCAGCGTCTCTAAATTTTCTTTTCGGCATGCGATAACATCAGTGTATTGGGCCTAATATGACTGATTTTGATGTTTGACTAACGCTGCCCTTAAATCGTACCATTAATTAAGCTTGTAATTCTTTGGGCTAATATATATCCATCGTTCATAAAAGTTCGTATAAGTACATATCAACGGGGAAACCAAAAGCAAGACTGCTCAAAAGAAAGAAGACAACATTGATGGATGCACTGGTGAACTGAGGGCTTACGCATATTATCAGATAGAGACCATCTCTAGGCGAGTGTGCACAATTAAGTAAATGCATTTTAGGAAACAATTTGAATCACAGCAAGCGAATGAATTAGCAACTTCGCAGCGTCGGTGAAAAGTTTCCGGCGTCAGTTCAGAAATCGTTTGGATTCTCTATAAATAACTTGGCGCATGAAAGGAGACGTCCACATAACTCCTGGTCACGGTGAGCATCAACGAATTAGATCAGAGCTAATTCCTCCGATATTTCGGGTTCAAGATTTTCCTGTTAGGAAGCAATTGTTCACACGAGCATGTGAGTAAATTAAGTTCGGCATTTGGATCCGAGTTAACATTCGTGTATCGAAATTTTCTTTCAAGCAGCTAGCACGCCTCAATCTTTCTTTATTGAAGTCTTTTTAAGTAAAAATCTGTCTGAAAAATGTCTTTTATGACAGAAATCTTTATAAATAGAAATCTTCCTAAATATAAATCTTTTTAGATTGAAATTTTTTAGAACAAATATTTCTAAATTTAAATTTTATGGAAAAATCTTTTTAGATGGAATTATCTCTAGATAAAAAATGTTCTGGATGTAAATTTTTTCTGCATTGAAATATTTCAAGATATAGATCTGTCTTGATATAGATCTTTCTTGATATAGATCTTTCTAGATACAGGTCTTTCTAGATAGAACTTTTTCTAGAAAGAAATAATTATAGATTGACGAAACCTTTCTAGATAGAAATCAGTCTATCAAAAAATTGAGATAGAAATCTTTCTAGATAGAAATATTTCTAGGAATCAATCTTTCTAGATAAAAATATTTCAAGATAGAAATCTTTCTAGGCAGAAATCTTTCTAGGTGGATGTCTCCTTAGATAGAAATCATCCTAGACGGGAGACTCTTTTCCCCAACTAATTTCACCACTAATTTCCATTGCCTACTTCACGCCAGGCTCGGTGAGAGCTACAATTTTTTCAGCTGTATCACTGCCAAAGGAGGTGCCCCGCAATAATTGCGCCTCACTCTCCCATATTCAGCACCGTTTTTACAGAAATTGTAACCACCAAAGAGGTAGGATCGGCAAAGATTACCAGGCCTAAATCAATTGCACAGCGCCAGTGAGTTGCCGTGCGCCGCCATTGTCCAAGTAGTTCCCGTAATTCTAAGTCTCGTTTATTTTCCTGATTCGCTTTCTTTTTTCAGCCAAGTTAGACGTACTTCCATGTCCTAATCTGCTTGCTTCCTGAAATTCACGAGGGAGTCGTAATTGAAGTGTGATTTCATTTTCTTGTAAAAGATTCCTCGTTCACATAAATGACAGAACAGGCAGGGCGTCGATGTGCCAGCGTGCGTAAATTCCCGAACAAGGACATTTCATTTATTCGTACGAGCGTAGAGCTGAATTCTTTTACCTAATCAGTGCAAGTATTTTTTTCGCTTTAAGTTAGAGCTTTATTTGTAGTATGATTTAGTAATTCGTGTCAAACGTACCTTCAGGTAAAGAATGAGCTGTAAGGACACTCGTAGTAAAATATTTTTATCACATATAGACGGAAAAGTTCGTATCTCTGTAGAAGTAATAAAACAAACTGACCATAGATTGAAATCTTTGCGTAGGTCACCTGTAGCGAATTTGGGATCTGTTTTACTTAATACCATCACTGTTAGAACAACCCTGTGAAATGCTGGAACCTTTGTCGTAGTTTTCCATTTTGTTCATTGATGTGGACCTGCGAACATGTATTGCTCTGGGTACTGTTACCTGTTAGTAGGATGTGTACACTTCAATAAATGACTTCGATCTTAGTTGCAGCACACTTTGAATTTGCATATTGGAACTGAAATATCTTCTGTATCGGTTCAGCAAGATGCTGAAGCTAAAACGCACATCAAAATGATGTATTTTTATAGATTAAGCGTTTTTTGTAAATGCAATTAGCAGCTTCCTGCGAGTTTTAACATGCGACGAGCTCGAGCGTTCTCTGTTTTCTGGCTGAAGGATTTTTTGCATTTTTTTAACTTTAGTTAGCAATAAATAATTAGCACATACGCTCTTAATATGTCACTTCGCTTTATGGTATTTTCTATTTAAACTATTAGCTCTCACCACAATATGATTTTCTTATTTCCTCATCTTGAAGCTGGAGCCATGTTTTTAAAAAAGATATCTAACGCTGAAGAACTATTTTCGTTGGGATTTTAAACGTGCTTAACACCGACCACATAGTAGCAGGACGCTTACAGTATTCTGCGACTTACCTTACTTTCCTAATCGATCTCTAGTTGTAGCTTAATATCAGAGGTTAGTGTTCTTGGGTTCCCTAGAAAATTCAGAGTTTGCATAAGCCTGCAGACTGGTGAGGTACTAAATTATAATAGCCTTTTTGTACACCTGTGTGACTCTTCGCTTATTTACTAACCTGCCCAAGTACCACTGAGCTTCAAAATTAAAAAATTCGGGTGGGAATTCAAATTCAAAACCGTAGAAGTGATGGAACAGAGATGTCGTTTTTCGATAGCTTTTCTCCAATTCATTATTATGATCGGTTAATCGAGGACAAAGATTAAAAGTTTCACCGCATCAGAAAACCCTTAACGTAAAATGTACCAGTGCACTTTCTGAAGCTACAGTAGGCACGAAAGACAGGTTCATATTCATCTTATGAGAGTTGTAAATGAAATCTGAGCGAGAGCAGTTAACGTTTTGATCTTCAAGAACGCTCCTTCTTTTTCTGGAGTGCTGAGCGTAACTTGGCGGTGCCAAGTTGTGCCACTCTATTCTTATGCGTCTGAGACACAATGCACGATGGATAAAGTTTTTATCTCTGTTTGAATAACGGCAAAACTTGAAAGCGATTGAAGCCTTCGGAGCTCGGAAGTGTGCCGTTTCTTTCCAGGAATTGAACACTCTGTGTGCCGCGTAGGTTTTGTAGTGTTCTCAGTGAGAACGTTGATCTGAAAATGAATATTTTGTTGCAGAGTTCCAATAACTTTACCTTTAAACCATAAATTCAATGAACACTTCAGTGGTGTTATTTCCTCGCATCCGCCGTACGAAGCATTTTTATAAATAGTGTTATGTAACATAATTGTTATTTGTGAAATGAAGTGCTATTTCTTCACTTCTCGTAGTAAAAAAATAGGAAATACCCATTATTCCTACGAATCTTTGCTCTTGTATTAGGTTATATTCATTACTGGCGTTAAATTGTAGAAAACACTTTGAAAATTCATTGATCCGACCACAAGAGCGAAGTTCCTGCATTAAAATTATTTTTCTCATTTTGATTAGTTGCCAAGAAATGGATATTATAGTTTTAACCCAGAAACAAACCGAAAGGCAAATTTTGCCTCATATTGTAATCTGCAAGTCGGTAGGTTGTACGCAAAAATCAACTTTAATGCTCAGTACGTGCAAGTTCAGAAAGAACGGCATGAAACACAGAAACGAGTACGAGTTCATGTACCGGGGGTGGGAAGATCTAAAACTGCTCGTGGAAGTTTTGGAGTCCTGTAAACTTCGAAGCGATCTAAAGTTGAGAGATTGCCAATTTCCTTCATATTCAGAGCTGCTGCAGGATTTCTTCTGCGGCAACAACAGATGGATTCGAGTTTTAACAGCGGAGCCATTAGCCATAGTTCCTGACTTTTCAAAACCGAAAGTCCAAACTTCAGATGCGTCACTGTCTACCTCTTGCTAAATTGCTACTGCGAACAATGCTACTATTCCCGGATACGTATACATCTAAATGCGTCTTGTAGTTTGTTCAACGTGTTATTTCAATCTTAGGATCGGGATCTTATATTATTTAAATAGCACATTCTTCTCAAATGCACATAGCATTTTCAGAAAAGTTTGTTACGAATCACTGTTTTAACACATCAGATGATGCAAATGAACAATTTGTTTACTACTTTCAGTTCAAGAAGAAAGCGACCTCAGTTCTTGACGTTACATTTCACCGGCAGTGGATCTTTCTAAGTGCATCAATATCGGTTTCCAGTACTGCCATTTCTTTACACATCCCTGAAGAAATACCCAAAGTGGTGTGAGGTGCATAAATTCCACGTTTCTTCACGGTTTCATTTCAAAGACGAGCCTCATCCTTTTTTTAATATTCGCTATCAATTTTCAATAAAATGTTAAGAAAATTATGAAGTTCTGTATCTAATTTTTCGATGATGCACTCAACATGTGCACTGATATGAAAGTGCGTAACACTAAGCACCGAGCGCGCGCGTGTCTCACATGTCATTCATGCGCGCTCGATGTTGAATGCGAAGCTCTCAATGAGAACGGTGCAAAAGTTGAGGCGATGATTCAACATATAATTAATGAACTATGGATGCTACGAAGAATAACAACAAACAAAAACAAAAGAAACTCTACTCTATAATAAAAATCTCTACGTCTACAATCGTGTTGATCTCTTCCCGAAAAAAAATCGCCATTGAGTTTCATACAAACTTTTTGTGATATGCTTACAAATGAATCGGGGCCTCCCCGTGGGACTAATCCATCAAAGTCCATATTAGACGTCGCCCTTGTACTGCACTTGTTCTCAGAAATGACTGCGGCTCAAGTTAGGAATTAATCCGTGCTAGAATTATTTATAACTTGACTACCTCACTCAAGCCTACTTAGCAAAACATAAACAGAGCAGAAAATTGTTATTACATATTCGCACAGGAAACGCATTTTCTTGCTTATTAAAGACCACTGCTCTATCGGAGGGTTAAATTTTGCTCTGTAAATTTTCGTTTCACTCCAATTTTTATGTTTGATTAAATTATAATTATTTAATTATAAAATTGGAATATTTTATTATTACAAAGTATTAAAATGATAATTGCGTATGAGAACGGGCACTGCAAATCAGCTTGAGTCCCGTCGTTTTTTGTACCTGTCTTTTCTACGGAAACTGGGCCCCACAGTTACACTTTGTGAAAACTTTCTTTTTTGTTTGGTTCCTCAGTTAAAACTGTCATTTCCAACTCATTAATGGCTAGCCAAAATTAAAAATGCAAGTTAATGATAAAACTTAACTTTTGGGATTAGGTCAGTGATATTTTCAATTTGTTTCTCCAATAAAATACCAGTAATAAACAGAGTATGAGTGCTAAAACAATGAGACCTCTGTATTTTATCATTTTTTATTTCATGAATTATAATTTTCATATTTTTTAATAATTCGTGGATTGCATTAAAATTTCACCTTATAAACATTCAAATAGTTAATCAGGATTAGGAATTTGATATCAAGAAGACCTATTTTCACATTTTCTAATATTTTAGATCTTGTTTTAAAGTTTCAAAGAATATCAGCATAAAAATTGATAGTTATGTTATCAAATACGAAAAATTAAAACGAGTTCATAATTTGCAACGCGCCCTGTTTCATGTAACTTCTATAAAATGAAAAGTGAGGTACCATAGGAAAAATGAGCAATCACACTCAATTGCTAAAAGCAATAATCTTATTTGAGTGTCATATACGTGCATTTTATGTCGAAGATTGAGCTAAAAATAAGAATAAAAACGGTCGTTGCGAAATAAATCATCTACGTTTCGCATTCAGATCAGTTAATTTTTACATAAACGTCTATGTCAATTAATGTAGTTTGAATACTAAAAAAATTAGGCGTTCGTTAATTAAACTGGAAAAACCCACCCATGTGATGATGACATACAATCATTCGAATGAAACGGTTCACAGAAAATATCAGCAACCTATCCTTATACAATAGGTAAAAGTAGTTATGACGAATATAAAGCGACTGCTCTTTGATGTACCTATTTTGAGATTGAGATGTCAGAAATTGGGATTTGAAAATCCGCTCACATAGCGAGTTTTTTTTAAATCCTGATATCTGAGTGACACGCTGAAGAAACTGTTTCACAGAAATGTAAAAAGTAAGGACGGTTGGACTGCACTCTAGGCTGTCCTGGAGGTGATCGAGGCAAAAATGCGAGAGCAAGGCTCATTCTGAAGAAACGTTCTACGTGCAGATAACATAAACGATCTACGTGCTGATAACATAAACGTTCTACGTGCTGATAACATCGCATATTAGACTGTTTTGACAACTGCCGATGTAGGAACTCTTGTAAGTTCCGCAAGTTTACTAGTGAATGATTTTGATCTTAGTTAAAAGGACAATCGGACTTTGCCGTTGAAAACTTACGAATTTGACCAAGATTCCGAAAAACTCAATTATAATAGATTTGAGGATAGAACTTAACTAACAAGTTCCTGAAGTACTTGACCCTATTATGAAGGCGAGATATGAATTTTGCACGTTTTCACATTAGGAAATGCATTTTTCCTATTAAAAAACACATTAGTCAAGAAACGTTTAACCAAATTGTTAAAAAGAAAAGTGATAGCCAATAGATAGAACATTCAGCGTAAAAAATCTACCTCCAAAGAAAACGTTTAATACGAAGATAGCAATTCAAACTTCTATAGCGTATTTTAAGAATACAATTGAGTTTGGAATCGAGAGGGCAAAAGCTAAAAAACTGCACACTCGACCAGAAAGCGTGGGCTCACGGTACTCATTAGAGTAGAATCTTGCTTCGGTAAGGTTAATGTTTGGATGTAAAAAAGACATCGTTCTATCCTGATCGCCTTCCAATGTAAAATTTATTTTGTTATGATAATTGTGGATATGATTGAAAAACCAAGAAGCATAAGAAAGAGGCAAAACAAAGAAGCAAAGAGGCGTGATCCATAAAAATCACGAAGGTATTGTCTAAGTATCGTTTATGAAACACGGTTTAAACGTTCATCAAGGCACTGTTGCTTCATATTGCTCAAGAAAATATAAGCTATGTAAGTGGGAGTGAGTCCCCTTAACATAGACGAGCCATCTACTTGCTTGTACTGTCATGGGTTGGAAATGAAGTATGCTGCTGTAACTCTTTATTCTACATACTGCATAGAATTTGAATATTCGGCCCATAAAAAAACTAAACATAATTTTGTTGCGCAAAATGTAAAGAGTTCCAAAACCAGGAAGATTGGTAAACAGAGACTCTGCGTGGTGACTAACCACTTAGTAATTAGGTGTACTAGGGAACGAATCTTCAGCTTGTAGAACGTTCCTTCACAACGAGCTTTCCTGCCGCAGTTTTACGTCTGACACGTCCAAGACAGCGTTGCCAGCATTCCAAACCTCCTTACTCTATGGACTATTTTAAAACACCTTCTTCAGCGAGTCACTCTGATATCAGAATTTAATAGGTCTCACCTATAGAAAAACATAAACCAAATCTCATCCAATATCAAAGAGCCGTCGCTTTATTTACCCGATAACTACTTTTACCCATTCTATTAGGTCGGTTGTTTACTTTTGTTGTTTATCAGGTTGTTTTTATTTTTTGTGTATCGTTCGATTCAAAAGATTTATTGTCATCACTATAAATGCAGATTTTTAAATCTTAACGGTATGAACAAATTTTCATTTATTTTTATTGTTTCAGATTGCATTCACTGGTTATGAGTTACACGTCGAAACCAGCTGGTATGTGGCCAAAAAAAATGCAAATTATTTATAGCGTTACCCTCGATTTTTAATCAAAAGATTAGGTTTTCAATCGCACATCTAGCTTATAAGACTGTACTTATTTTCAAGTACCAAGTGATAATAATTTTGGATCCTCTACGCCTCACGTACAGACAACGGCTGGCAGCGTCAGGACCGTCTAGTCCAGGCGTCCTGGATTTATGATGGCTTGTCAATACAATTATAGTGACAATTATTATTGCAGATCCAATTACGAGCAGACAGACAGCTGGTCGCAGCGTTCCAGCCAGCACAGAGCCTGACATAGCGCACTGCAAGATGTAGGCACAAGAGCAGATTTATGGAATTTTGTATGTTATTGGTTAGATGCACTCAAAAAGTTTTTACAATACGAAGAATTTGTACTGCACATTTTTGCAGAGTTTTGTATGTATATATCCCGTGTACTTAAAAAGTTATTTTAGCTTCTAATGAGCCTGTAATTTCACGGAAAATTATTTTTCGAATGATTTTCAAGAAAAGATTTGATTTGTGTTGTCACTGGGCTGCCGACAGTGTTAATATCTTTCCTTATTAGGTGGACATTTCCTACTTAAATGAAGTAAATACATGTGCAGCGATGTGTTTCACTATTTCTAATCCACATAACTCTGAAGCGATTCACGAGATATTTTAACTGCTGCCGCCATGTTATGTTGGTATGATGTTTTTCTGTTCAAATTATATATGTTGGGAAACCGTGATTTTCTGCGGCGTAAAGATCGATTTCTCTCCGTCGATTGGCTTCAAAGGAGTGGTGGGATGAGCGTTAATTAGAGGCACGAGCGGCTTGAAGGCACTGGGATAGTGTTCTCTTTTAATTAATTTTATCGACTTAAAGTTTAATTTAAGTTCAAATGATGATGGTGTGATTACCTTGAGGTAATTTCCGCTTGAAAATGATTTTTTTGGGAAGGGCTTATCGGCGCAATGAAATTTTGCGCACAAAGAGTGAAGCAAGGGAAGGTCAAAAAGTGTATACCTAATAAAAAAATCCTAAATTACAGTGGATCAAAACATATCCTCCTTGTCTTATGAACAAAATGAGAGAAATTTCCTAAGTAATCAACGTGCTCACATGATATGACAAGACTCCTTAAAATTCCTAGAACTACATATTACGCATCCTATCGGAATGCGTTATCGTTGAAAAACTCAGGCTGTAAGTTCAAATGGGGTTCACTGCCGAAACGATAATACTATAAAATGAAGTAAGATTCACACATTACCCGGTAGTCAAAATACAAGAAATCGACCAAAAGATACTTAGCATGTCGGCCCATGATGGATCGTGGAGGTGGACACTGAGATGGATGTAGTATACCCTGGCTCGACTAGCTCACGATCTGGCCACGTGTTGTGGGAAACATGTTGAACGTCTGCAACCCCTGGCGCAGGCGGAGTTTACGTGAATGTAATGTATTACTCAATGTATTACTCGTGAACGCTACTCAATGTATTACTGTTTGGTTTTCGCACTCTGCAACGACGAAGATTCGCAGGTAAATTGGAGTTCCACCTTTTCTCGTAACGTGTCGTGGAGGTCGTCCTGACTTTGTGATTTGCCGTAGAAATTATGACGGACACGAGTCGCCCCCTGCGCCTAAGCGCGGGCGGCCGAGTAACGGCGGCTGCCCTCACGTGAGTGCTGCTGAGGGTGGAAAGCTGAGGGTTCAGAGGGGACGTCGTTTGAAGGAGGGGCGCGTGACTCGTGCCAAGCGCGTGACAACGAAGACACTTCCTTGCCGAAGGCCAGTGGGAGAATATTTCTTGACTTTTAGGTGCCTTACATAACGCATGAATGTGAGTTATTTGACAAAATGTAGTTCCTAATTGAGTACGTTGTCGTAGGTTCGTGATCATCCTTGGCGTGTGTTTTTTATTCTTATTTTCAAACAAATAGGTGCTCCATGAGGCTTGCACAAGTCTCGATCAAAGTGGTTCCTTTGTCGATCGAAGGCGTTGGAATGTTTGGCCCGTACAGGTTATTTCAGCGTCGTCTTGACGAAAGAAAGACTAACATATTTTCTCCGGGATTTTCGAAAATATATCTATTTTTCGTCCAAGTTATGTTCGGAAAGAACATCACAAGACCATTGTATATGACCTCGCATACCGTGAAAGAACCGGTCCTTTGGTACCACCATTGATCACCGACGGTGTTATTTATCCTGCCTCTTCGTCGGGCGGGTAGGTTCTTAACGACGTATTTTCTTGAGGCAGTTTCAGAGTAGATATTCGTTAGCCATGAAGTGACTCTGCTGAACTCGACATTCACATACAAAGACTTGGATGTACTTTAAATATGCGGTGACTTTGGTTGAAGCAGGCATACGACTTTGGAGCCCAGACTAAAAAACAAAATATAAAAGCTGCAGACAATAACCGGTAAACTTACTTCATAAAACATACACAGTTTCTTCCTCCATAATCAGTGCACATAATTTGCTTCAATGATTCCGCAATGGACAGTGGTGGCTACATTCTTAGCGATGGATTACCCTCTAAGATTTTGCTGTTGAACTCGCCTCGAGCTTCACAGCGTGCGCCTAATGACCCACGTATGCCAGCGCACAGAGAGGGGAGAGGTAAGACGAGTCAAGATCGATCGCTTCAGTATTTTAATTTGTTCTTAACAACGCTCACTTCAATTTCTTTATGTCAACCTTTACTCCTAAAAGTATGAGAAAACACGTGTTACAGTGCTACATTCGATCATGAAAAATAGTTTTTTCTAACGTGATAGCTGACTGCTGGCAGGTTTTCGCAGTTAAAAGTGAAGACTAAATGGAGAAATTGTAGTCTTACATACCTTGAATTTTCTCTGAGATTTTATGTGACATAACTCTACGAAACCTGATGGCAAAGCTATTCCGTTACCAAAATATTACTTAAAGTTATATTTTTACTACTATTCTAATTTGACCATGAATTCGGCTTTGAAAAAATACATGCTCTAACCACCGACGGTTTTTACTTCTTTACAAACTATGAAGGGCCATTGGCTCTAGAGGTGAACGTAATGTAGGTCATGGAAACCTATCTCTTTATTTCAATGACCTCTGCCAGGAGTAAGTAGGGCATTTGGTAGCGGTTCTCGGCCGATCAGCAGGTCACGCGGTGATCTAACGATACTCCGAGGGGAA
>VOMN01100590.1:0-10082 GCA_014899125.1 Orchestia grillus
TCACGGATCTGGTCCTCGTGGTTCCTCTCGGTCATTTTTAGGCCGAGTCTCATGATCTGTTGTGGTCGGCATAATTTGAAAATTATGTTGAGAAATTGTATTATATTGTCCTGTTCATATTAGTAAATTTAATGACAGTAAATTCTGCCAACTCTTGAAGTAGAATATATTTAGCTGTTGTAAATTACTCTCTTACTTGTACTAGAACAGAAGGCTAGAATTTTAGCATCGTCTCAATCGCTTATGATTTGAAGGGTAGGGGGAATAAAACTTATCAGAGAGAGTAGTCTAAGTTAGTGATAAGTTATGAAACGGCGCACCAGCCTCCAAATCAGCGTTCGTAACGCAAGTTCTACCGTTCGTCTCAATGGTGTCTGGCGACGTCTCGTCACGGAACGGTCCCTCGCACCTTGCAGTTCTCGAGTGTCCCACGCTACCCTCAGCTCTTAGAAACTTTTGTTGCAGGAGTCTGACAAGAGAGTTACGTACGTTTCGTATCGAGGTCTTAATTTCATCATTCGTATCTTTCTTATCTCGCATGTAAGGACGGTTTGCGCTTTGCGTCGCAGGCCTTCCTATGTAATCTTCTTGCCGTTCCCGTGCCAACCCTGTTTACTTTTTTCTTCTTAGGAATGTTGTACACTTCTACCGAAGTTTATTTTAGGCATTGGTGGCCCTAACAATCATGGCGATCGAATTATTAAAGGCCACTCAAGCACAAAAAGTATTATATATTATCATGGTTATGCAACTGCCACCTAGATTCTCGATTTTTTAAGTTTCTTATGTGAAACTTCACCTTTCTCATCTTCGGGACATTTTTACCTCATAACGTCTTGAACTTTGGTACGTATCCCACTTACCTTTGTTTGCGCGCATTCAACATCTTTTTCTGATATTTTCCCCATAGTAGGAACCTTATTTTCCTCGTGATAGCCACTTCACTTGTCACATTCGTATGCTTCAGTCATCAAACAGGTCGGGAACGTTCCCTACTACGTTAATTTGTCGCATATCTTTAAAAAAATGCGACTTAACTTCCTCAGCACTTCTCATCTCGTTTCAGTTTATAATTACTATGTGTACTTTGATCCTTCTCACCAGTTTACTTCACAGTATCCATCGACAGCATCTAAACCTTCTGCACAATTTTGTTCTACTTTCTTCATCTGAAAACAAACGTACCCCTAGTGTTTTGTCATCCATAATGGTCCCAGAAGGTCCCACTGTATTTTGCCTCCCTGCCCACTCCAACTCGCCCGCCAGCTTCCCTGCCCGGCATGTGGGAGCGCACCATCACCATCGGGTCGGCCGGCAAGACGTTCTCCGTGACGGGCTGGAAGGTTGGCTGGGCCATCGGACCAGCTACGTTGCTAGAGGGGCCCAAATACGTACACCAGAACTCGGGCTATATTGTCTGCACACCAACGCAGGTATTTTGTCGTGCAATCTAGTTAGAAGTTTGTAAACCCAACATTCATTGTTGTTCGATGGAAAGTTTTGCCATTACGCTTCGTAAAGTGTGAGCGTATTATATTTTAGATATGTCGTAGAAGTTGGTGAAATTCTTCATGGCGTTGGTGGTGCCCCTCAAGGTTGAATAACTTCATTTAAATTATCCACTTTTTCAATTCGAGCTTGATTCTTCAGAAGTTGTTGTTATGAAGGAAGACACTTTTGTTCAAATTGTGGACAATCTCCAGGAAGCTTTGGCCCGAAGTTTCGAACGTGAAACCAAGCTTCTCAGCAACGGATCCAGCGACTGCTATTTTAAGGAGCTCCAGAGGCTGTGCCAGAAGAAGAGAGATCAGATTGCCGGTGCGTTGGAAAAAGCCGGCCTGCAGCCAATCGTGCCCCAAGGAGGCTACTTCATCTTAGCTAACGTGCGCGAAATCATGCGCAAAGTCGAACTCGGGGGCGACCCCAATGAGCCCATGGACTTCCGCTTCGTGAAGTGGCTCTCGAGGCACCGCAAACTGCAGGGCATTCCTCCTTCTCCTTTCTTCTCCGACCAGCACAAAAGCATCGGCGAGGACTACATCAGATTCTGCTTTTTCAAGGTACGAATTATAACAACATTTACAATATTGGTTTCGTTTCTTCAATGTTACTGAATTTATTTTTCCAGTTCTTTACATCAACCCTTATGACAGGCTGCTGGTGCACGTAAAATAAATTTCGGGAGACTTTTTCTTTCGAAACATGGTAAGAATGGACTGAAGATGTATCAATAAGTATTTTTGATTTTTCATCGCACAGAAGATTTTTAGATGTGCTTGAAGTCCCTTGTGAAAAACAACAATCGAACTTCCATGTTTTTGCATAAATTATAGTAACCAGAGAAGAAGGAGGTTGAAAATGAAACTGCGATATTTAGAGTCGTACAGTTGAAGCAATAATAGTTCATCCTCTTTTAAACTCTCAATTCTTGTAGCTGCAGGTTTTTGATCAATCCTTCAGTCGAACAATTTCAAAATGATCTCGTTTCGTGTTCTCACAGAAATTGTACCATCTTATGCTTGCATGACTTTTTTTATAGTTCCGCTGTCGTGAAACCTGCAGCCTCACTTGCCTATAATTTGTTCGTATTCTGCAGAGCGATTCAACTGTGGACGAAGCGATCGCCATCATCATGAACTTAACATCCGGAAATGTGTGAACTTCCGCTCTTTTAAACTAATATGAAAATATTGTTACATGGAAAAATTCTATAAAATATATAACTATATTTCCAAAAAGTTACCAGTTTTTATGAGTCGTTTTAAAGAGATAATCGAAATATTAAATATACTTTTCGACCACAAGAGCTTTACTTCCCTGCGTGCTGTAATTTTATGCTTTCTTGTGCTTTTAAATTCTTGGTGTACTTCGTCTGTTGTAGTACATGTGGCATGCATTGCCTCGTGTTGGAGTACAGGAGGCATGCATTGCCTCGTGTTGGAGTACAGGAAAGCATGCACTGCCTCGTGTTGGAGTACAGGAAGCATGCACTGCCTCGCGTTGCACTGCAGATGACATGTATTGCCTCGCGTTGCACTGCAGATGACATGTATTGCCTCGCGTTGCACTGCAGATGACATGTATTGCCTCGTGTTGTACTACTTATGGCGTACGATCACGCGGTGAACGTGTCGTGTTGGAACTGAATGTACGTACAGTTTCTTGAGCAAGTCCGTATCAACATGAAAAAGCCCTATAAAAAACGACGGGCACACGGAGATTTAAGAAAGTTTCCTTATATGCGTGGTAAATCTTTATCCCTTGCATCACAGTGTCCACTCGCTTTTGACCTTCATGACAACCTGGAAATGGAAAACTTTATTGGTCCAGAAGACAAATTTGAACACAAGTTGGAACTGAATGTACGTAAAGTTTCTTGAACGAGTCCGTAAGCTAAAAGCGGGAACAATGGAAACGGTCAACTATGTGATGCTTGATATTGAGCAGATCTTCATCCTAATCATTTTAAGACCTTTGGATCACCGATTATTCAAAAGTTCTTTACGTTACACCCAGTAAAATGAGCAAGGGAGAAATAAACTAGATATAAGGAACGCACTGCTTGTGGTCCCAGATAAGCTAGTAGGCTTTCAGGGCAACTTAAATAGAGAAAGATAAGGATATTTAACTGCGGGTACATTGGTGTATGAAGAGTTGAGCTTATGTACAGATATGTAGAGCAAATTAGATTAAAAAATAACAGGTAAGTAGCATACAATTTTAAACGAGAGTTAGTAAACATGGCAAGAGAAACGAAATATTTGGTAACTTATATTTGCATAATTATTATTGCATGGATTGTGTTACAAATGTTACTTGATTTATATTCAGCGTAAATGAAAAAAACTTGTTTCAATTTTAAGCTCACATATGGTACAGCTGTATTCCTTGTATTGTACACTGTTTGTCAATATGGAAGTAGATTTGGTAGCATTACTGCGTTTGCTGCGTCATTCGAGAAGTCAATTGTAAAGCATGTATCAGGGACAAGATGTTTGCGACAATGCCTGTCCTTGGTCTCAGGGTGCCCGTCAAACAAAGTACAGACGGCGCGATGTGATCCAGAGAGCGTCATCTCGCTGTCTGACGGCGGAGGACTTTGGTAGGAACCCGAGAATGGACTCCCGAGTCTTACTTGGGGCCACTTTCAGAACACCATTTTGTTGTCCATGGAGTACTGGTTAGCGTGATGGCCTTGCAGCCGGGACGTTCAGGGTTCAAATCACGGCTCAGGCAAGGTATTTCACGCAGCCATGGAGTACTTCCCTTGGAAAATAAAGTTTAAGCCACACTTTCCTCACCACGCCAGTAGTTGTCAAGCAATGAAAACCCAACGGCAAACGTGTTGAAATTATAATTGTTCTTGTCAAATGTAAATAAATTGGGTTCTGCATTTTATTCTAATGTTTTTATGCTTTGGTATCTGATATGATATCGGACTAAATCTCAACACACCTGACGTGGAAAGCGTTCAGGTCTTGTGTACAATAGTGTTAAAATCAGGAAATCTGAATTACTGGCTGACTTAGTACCATACTCATAACAATATTTCTCAAAAATTAACTAAAATGGAAACAAAATATCAATTTCTCTGTCGTACAGTTTTATTTTCGATACCTCGCTTCTATAAATTAGGTAACAATATAAGAAAAACTCTACATATACCAAATCAAGCTTATTTACCCGTTCGTGGGAAAAGAGTTTTAGACGATTCTCTTTGCCCTCCCCTCACCCGCTGCCGTGGATGACTAAACACTCTTATCTAAACTGTGCTGTACGGTGTGTTAGCGAGCTCTAAACTTTCAAAGCTCTTTTGTACAACGAAACACTCGCATCTAAACTGTGTTGTGCGGTGTGTTTTGCGAGCTTTAAACTTACAAGGCTTCCTCGAACAACCCAAGCCGAAGGCCGCCCCTGTTCCTAAAACGGTTCCCTCCTTCACTTCCAGGGCCAACCGACGCCCAATCTTCTACACCAGAGCTTCTTTCAGCAATTTGCCGTCTCCTGCCCTCCCTACGAAACGAAAATACCAATCTTATTTGGACACATTTGCAACATGAGAATTTCATCGCCAGCCATAAATTCTTTGATTCACTCCTGATATGTAATTTTATTTAGTATTGTTTGTACGTGTTAATTTCTTATCAGAAATTTTTATTTTTCCTTCTCGTCGTCATTTGAGTAAAGAAGATGAGAATATTTACCGATATTTATTTTCGTTATTATTAGGTATACTTGGGAAAACATTCGGTATCAAGAGCCTGTTTTACAACGTTTTTGTAGAAATTTTCAATATTAATGTGAGTTGTAGACTTCTCACTTCCTTTGGATTTGCATTTCTCTTTGGCTTTCATTTTTTGTTTCTCTTACTTCAAGCCACAGAATTTCTATGCCCAACTAGCAACGGGCTTACCGATTTAGTGGCGACAAATGTTCGCAAATGGTAGCAGTTGAAGATCAAAATGAATTCACTCGATAATTCTTCGTTAAAAAAATCATAGACTCGAGGAGCTCTTGCCTGAACGCGACCGCTAGAGACGATATGTAATGAACGTGCCTTTGCATACCACAATGACCATAGCTTTGTAAATTTGAATTTGTTCTCTTTCTCGCCGTTGGGCTTAAAAACTCTATACTTTTTTATTTTCGTGCAAGTTACCGCTTCTTTAGGTTTAGGCATGTTCACAGTTTTCATTAAGAACCCAGCAAATTTTTGCTATCATGGGGTTAATAAGATATGGAAGATAAATAGAAAACGCAAGATTCTACGTCAACCGGTGGTCGGAAAGTGGAATAGCAAACAACTTTAGGGTGTTATTTTCTGACATAAAAGTTCACATCAACAGTTTGAGAATACTCTGATGAAGTTAAATAGATTTCGATGTAGATTTGAATCCAATATCTCCTGTCTTAGTGCTGCTGCTGAAGCACCTAAGTTAGGCAAGAATTTACATTTACTAATGAGCTTAATTAACTCTGGGTGACTGGTTCCAAGCATCGGTGCGTGCTGAGTGACGTGAGTGTCCTGGTGGGGTGAAAACTCCGGCATTCCTCGGGTTGATGGGGAGTTGTGTCTCGTCTGTTGAAGTACGAGTGTTCGAATGAAAAAGTTACTACAGGTAGGAGCGCGAAATTGCAAATGCTTTCATTTCCGAGTTTTACAAAGATAAATTGTGAGAAAATGGAATATTTCGCTGTGAATGAATTATTCATTATGCTCGACTGTCGTGCAAATTTCATTTGAGTTGCTCAAAAGGGATTTATTTTCTGTAGAAATTTAATGTTACTGAGAGATTAATATCTGCAAAGACGTTTGGATATGATGAATTGTTTGGAATTTCGATGTGCTTTGCTTAAAAATACTCTAATTGGAGTCATGGCCTGCCAGAAACTGCTAGAAAAATGGAATATTTAAACATCAACGATGATTTCAGTACGATATACTTGTGTGTATATATGTATGTATATATATTAAATGAGCGTCTGCTTGGCTGTAGATGGACTCAATCAATTGTACGAAACTATCTCTGTTGTCCCACGACCGCAGCCATTGTTGAAGTGCGCGAGAAGCTAACGGACGTCTGGAGGACACTGCCTTGAGAACTGGGCCTTATGGTCCAGAAATGGTTCTTATGGTACGGAACTGGTCCTTATGGTACAGAACTGGTCCTTATGGTACAGAACTGGTCCTTATGGTACGGAACGGGTCCTTATGGTCTAGAACGGGTCCTTATGGTACGGAACTGGTTCTTATGGTACGGAACGGACCCTTCTGCACCACATCTTGTCGCCGCTGACAGCTTGTGATTATAGCAAAGAGATGATTAAATTTGGCCTGATTGAGTTAGATTAGATTCGAGTACACCCATTGAGGAAGGGCAAAGCTCGTTAGTTTTCTTCAGAGGCTAGTCATGAAGGGTGGGTACATGCCCGAAGGGTGAGTACATGCCCGAAGGGTGGGCACATGCCCGAAAAGTGGGCACATGCCCGAAGGGTGGGCACATGCCCGAAGGGTGGGCACATGCCCGAAGGGTGGGTACATGCCCGAAGGGTGGGTACAAGCCCAAAGGGTGGGTACGTGCACGAAGGGCGACTTATAGGCTGGTATTGAATAGCTCCGTCTTAACGATAACATAAGAGGCAGCTCTTGAATTATACATTCCCCCCACAAACGCTTAAATGATTGATAAAGTCCCCTAAAAAAACTTCCAAAACATCGATTCATTTTTAAGCTTCACTATATAATCATTGTGTTCGTACAAGTAATTCATCAACTATACCTATTCACCAATAGAGTTACTCGTATTCTACCCCTCAACTCACCAAATCTGTAGAACGCTAGAGCCCTAATGCTTGGTATTTATTTCAGTGTTCCTCCTATCAACGTTTCTGTTTATAGCTTGAAATTCTATCCGCTATGAAATTCTACTGTGTTGAAATATGTATGTATGTACATGGTAAATATTCGACACTAACAAGAGTTTCTCTCGAAATAATTGACGAAAAAAGTAAAAAATAACCTCATGGGATAAATCTGCTAACATTAAGAATGTGCCTCACTAATTCTAGATGGAAATATTCCGCAGACAAGTAATGTGTTCAGCGTACCTGTTGACACGACGAACACAGGATTCTGCGTGGGATCCCCCCTAGGGGCAGGCGGTGCTGGGTCGGGAGCAGGGTCCCCTTGTTCTGGGGGCTCTGTGGGGGCTGCCTGCGTGTCCGCAACCGTTCGGGTGCCTTCCACCGTGATGGGTTGGGGAAGAGGGCTCGAGTGCAGGGCTATTTTCGAGGGCGATTCCCCTCCGTCTTCAGTCCTCCGTTTGTTTTCACGACCTTCACGAGCTCTTGGAGAGCATGAAGAAAAACTTTTGAGTTGTAGAAAATGATTTCGAACTGGCCAATCTAATAGAAGAGCGCTTGAAAAAATCATAGAATTGCCTTCTCTCAATTAAATAAAGTAAGATCCACGTATTCGTCGCCTAAAACAGTGAATACAACGAAAATAATACCATTTACAAAATGTATCTACGCTTATCCAGTAATTATAGCAATAGTCGCTTCGCCTTAGTACGTGCCTACCGTCAAACTAACATGTTAGTTTGGTGTACTAAACAGACCGTACAGTATCTGTGCACCAACACCCTATCGGGAAGATGAAGAGGAGGAGAGAAGAAGAGTCAGACAACGAGTTTCGTTGATGTTTCCACTGAAAAGTTCCTTTAATCATTGTGAAGATTCCGATTCTAATGCAAACAAATAAACGAGTCTTATTACGCTATACTTGATTAATTCAAGGTACTCTTTTTCTGCTGGCTTAGATGCCGGCGTCTGGAGTGAAGTTGGGATAGAAAAGCTTCATTAGTTCGCCTAGATCCTAACGATGCTTCTGTGAGCAAGAACAATGGCATTCTGTATATTGAGCCGTAAGACAGTAAGAACTACCAGCCCTAATAGCAACTGGAACAAACAGCCTTGATGAAAGAACGAACGACCAGTTCTAATACATGCGAGCTGTAGCTCTCAGCTAGTACGCTCAGAGAGACCTTGACTCGCCAGGACTAAGACTGCAGTTGCAGGGGACGTGTGTGGCTATAAGTAGCTGTTAGATCCCATATTAAATTAAAATTTCGAGTATTTTATCCACAATAAAATCCAATTCAACAAAACGCTTCATTTTAACCACATTGATTTATGAATTAGTTCAAAGTTACTTCAATGCATTTATCACTTGCACAATTAGAGCTGTATTTATGTGTAGGACATGCAACGACAACTCATATTTAATCATAAAAAACTTGGTAGCAGAACTTTAAAATATTGTTCTTTTTTAAATATTTTAAGTAGTTGATCTTTCTTATACCATCTGCCTAATAAGGAGTTAGCAGAGTAAGTTAAATCTTCGTCTTAAATACCGTAGACTTTTTATGATTGCACTCATACAATTGAATTGTTAGAATGAGATATGTACTTAACATTGATCAATTTTAAGACGCATAAGAGATATGGACGATGTTAAATTTTAAGAATGATATAAGGTTATTGATATGGCAAATAGTTCAAACGGTCTCAGCTGAGAACTCTGAGACTGTTCATGAAAAAGTGTCACGTGGACCCACTTGGGTGCTGGAGGAGGGCCTTAGAGACTTCAATGTGTACAATAATAACTCCATTCACGTAGGGAAGAATGAAATATAGGGGATGCATTCTTTTATGGGGAATTTAGCCCTAAAATTATTATTTAACCAAAAAAATACTTATATCACGAAATGCAAGAAAACCATGACTTCATTGTATTTACTGAATTGAGTACCTAAAGATGGGGACGTGACAGTATTCCTCCAAAATGATCTCTTTTTCAAAGGGAAGAGGTAAAAAGATTCAAAAACGGCCACGAAGAGGAGACAAAAGGGAATTTCATTGGCACTGTTTTCTAAGATAAAGTTATAAAAAGGCATTTATTTGCTTCATCCACAAGGAAATTGCTTAATTTCATCAGTAAGTGAGATAATTTCTCGGCAGCGTATCAGTTTTGCAAGAGTGATGCAACGGCAGCTCTTTAAACACAGATCTTCAATGTATAATAGTATTCTAGAACATACCTTAGCAAACTCCATAATAATGCATATATATATATGATGAATTGATGTTAGTAGGTTTCTTCGCCAGTGTATTAATAGATACATGTATCAAAATGTATCGCATTATCTCTCTGCGTGATTATCGCTAGCATCCAGCCTGTCAGTGTGCCGTACGCAGTCTCTGAGCACCACCTCCAGCAGGCAGGCAGACATCAATGAAGAGGCGCGGCCTCCCCTCTTTTGTATCAGTTATATTTGATTCCTAATGGACCGTCTTTTTACTCGGTGAAAGTTCATACTTTGCTTCGTATTTTTAATAGAACACTTGCCAAAATTTTAATTTATTGTATTCAGAAACTTCAGTAAAACTATTATATTACCCTAATCCATTATCACTAATTCTTAAAAAAAATTCATACAAGACTTCCAATTGGAGATGATGCCTTACTTATTTTCGAAATACAGGGTGGCGCATAAGTAACGCACCCTTTTAAAAAATTA
>VOMN01100591.1:0-20987 GCA_014899125.1 Orchestia grillus
TTCTACCAGCTTTTATGAGCATTTTCATTGTTTTCGTTACACTCACATTTCTCTAGGGTGCGACACTCTTTCCCCAGGTAGTGTTTATTTAAACGTCATGTTTCGTTCTTGTTCGCTTTTTCTCTGTACTTGGATTAGCGGGTTCAGTTATCTTAATAATTCAAATTTAAAAAAATTTACCATCAGTAAATATGTAAACAAGGAAACAAATAAATATATATCTTCATCAACAGTAAAAATTAGTAACCGTAGGGGCCCCAATACTGAGTTTTGTGGTGCCTTCCGTGGGTCACATTCAACATAATTAATTTTGCATCTCCGATTACAACGAATTGTTTAACGGTCTGAGAGATAAGAAGTGAATCACCGATGAGGAGCTCCTCTTATTCCATAGGGTTCTAATTTGGATTGAAGGATCTTATGGTCTACACTATCAAATGCTTTTCTGAAGTTTAAAAATATGAATAATATGAGAAAACCTTTATCAATGTTTGTGAATAGATATTGAAAGGGATTTAGAATGGTTTGAGTCGTTGATCTCTGAGACCGGAAGACAAGTTATTTGTTATATGTATGAGAATTACGTTGACGATACGAATACAATATTTTGGGCACAATTTTTTCAAATATCTTACAAAAATTGCAAGAACAGAGATTGGTCTATAATTATTTACACACTGTTTGTCATCGTTTTTAAAATTTGGAGTTACTATCGCTATTTTCAGAGCGTTTGGGAAGTTTTCAGTGGAAAAAGATTTATTGATCAGATCAGTTCGAATGGGCGAAATTAAGTCAGCTATGGATTTTGACACGTTTACGGTAAACGTATTAATTCCGTTTGACTTTTTTTTTTAACGTAGTAATACAGTTTATCACCTCATTATGAGATACTGGTGTGAAACAGAAATAATGGCTTACACTTGAGTGAGTGAGATAAATGCAGGTGGCCATTCGAGTTCGGATTATTTTGAACGCTGTGAGCAATGGTTTTCCTCTATTGATGAAAATAATTTTGAGTATATCCACAATTTCTATTTCTCAGTAGTAATTAGAATTATTATTCACAATTTTTGTTAATGGTTTTTTATTTTATTTACTTGATCTGTATAATGAGTTCAGCAGATTCCACATTTTTTACGGTCATTCTTTAGCTGATGGGAGTTTTGATGAAAATAGTTCTTTTTCGTAGATCGAATATGACTTGTTAATTAATTTCTGAACATATTGTGTTATTCAGGCAAAATTTTCCCTCCGTATAGAGTATGAGGTGCGCTTGGCGTTTTTTAATATTGAATTTGATATCTTAAGGGATCCAAAGCTTCTGCTTATCCTTTGGTGTGAGAGTACGAGTTATAATTGGGCCACATTTATTATATGCATCGTATATGAGGTCCGTCAGCGTCACCATAGCATTATCAACAATAATTTCTTTCGTGACTTAACTCCGGTCTCTACTCGTCTAATTTCGCCATAAAAGTTTCATAAAGTTGTAAATGAAATTTTTAGTTTCAATAGATCAAATAAGGTCATAAATCTAAAGCTATATATGTAAATATTGCATATGGAGACGGACATGATAAAGGGCGCAATTTATCTGATAGATAAATATATAAATGGCTGTTCATTACACGTACTGGTAAGATATGTGTATGGTGAAGATAATTGCATTGCAAAATTATAGGGAATTGTGAAACATCCCTTGGTGATAGGTGCTTATATTATTCCAGTAAAACAAAAAATAACTTGAAACTAAAACTGAATCTGTTCTACGAACATTGGAAAAAATCTAACAGCTTCTATTATGCGGAATTTCAGACATAAAAATATACTAAATTCGAACTTAGAATAAAGAAAATACTTGAGAAAGTTTATGCGATATTTGGAAGATGGAGTAGAGACTGTTAAATTCAAAAACAAAGGAAATATTCGAATCACAAGAAAAATTTCAAAAATATCAGAAAGCGACATGTGACGTGTGGCATTAAAAATACACCTCAGGGGATTTAAAAAATATATATCGTGTCAATTTTGTGAAAAATATCGAAAACTAACTCATTCAATTGAGTATTATTTCTAAATAAAAAACCTCAACTTCATCATGGAAGCTCTACATAAATTATTTAAGCACCACTCTCACTCATCTGTGAAAGAATTGGGTTAAAAGGTTGGCAAAATTTACCGTCACTGCAATATTTACCGTCATTACAATATTTACCGCCACTACAATATTTGAACATGAATATGTTTTTTTATTTGAAAGTGTAAAGGGGATTCTTATCGATGTAAAAAATCAGGAAAAATTAAAGACAGACTTCGATATAGATCGAAGATATAACCTTCGATCGATATATATGTATCCTACACCGTTAAGATCGATCTCAAAAGCATTTGTAAGTTCACAAAGAGTTGCATAAGCATCATCCAAATACCAGTAATTTTTATTTAATTAGGAAAAATGACATTTATTCCCATGAATGCATCGATTGTTAAAACAAAATAAATTTTAAAATTTAGCACTTGAAAGTCACATTTCATGTTAGACTGAATTATATTTGTATTACGGAGGATGGTGACAGCTTACATCAACACTTTAGAGAGCATCTAGTCGTAACCTATTTCAAAATTATTATGGATACATTTGATACATTGTCACAATGCGTAAAAAACTTTATTAAACATGCATCAGAGCGTGTTCATGAGATCCACTGCATAATGGTTCCCAGCACCTTGATTCGTATTCGATACCTTACTAAAGTATGCAGAAATAGAATTATTACCTAATGTCATACTTTTGATATATTTCTGTTTGATAAAAATACATTAGAGGCAACATGGCAATGAAATCGAAATTTTACGCTCAAACCAACCATCACACACGCACAGGGCGTTCTACAGAGATAACTGAATTTGACTTGCTACGAGCAGTATTAAACTTATGACAACTTTGTCATTTTTTTAACTGTTGTAAAAAGGCTTAGGAATTTACAAAAAAGTATTTCTGAATGTACGGGCTCCTTCATCAAAGATTAGTATGGAATAAGATTTATTAAATTTTTATCTATCAAGAACTTAAAAAACGAATAAAATTGTGCTGATATGTAAATATATTTCAATGCCGAATTAAAGCAACCTAACTCGCATTCCCATTCATTCACATACATGCACACCCATACAAATACACACACATACAGACTCCTACAGTCATAGTTGGAGTTGGATAGTGAGAGCAAGACAACTTTGCGGCACTTCAATATTGACCCGCCATAAGTAGGTGCTCCTTGCAGTGATATATCATATTAACCACTTACGTCGGAGTTAATGTATTCGTCATCGGTACCTGGTCTAGTCTCTATATGTATCTAAAAGGGCTATATTTTTTATGTACATTTAGTTAAATTAATCTGATTAAATAAAGACATCAGGTAAGAAAATGTTTATTTGTATATTTTCTTCATTAAATCTGATACTTATTGGTGTACTCCTGCTTTCAAAGACAGTCTAAGAATAAGCCTGAAAAATTTCGTCGTGGATTCTGAGATATCTATTTTACGTACTGATATTTATAATCCTTGGAAACGTTTGAGAAAAACTTCATTAGGTAAAACTTCATTCAATGAACTGCGTAAGGAATAAACGAAGAAAAACTGTGGATTAGACGTAAATGTCCCATATTTTAAAATTCCTTTGTCAACAGCTTCACAGATACTGAGATCATTGTTTAAATAAGGTATGTGAGTGAAAATAAAGTATAATTCCAAAATCCAGGGAACATGTTTCACCTTGAGTTTTGCAAAGCGAAATAGATAAAAAGATTCGTATGTTTGGGCTCTCTCTGAAACATTACCAACTAACATCGTTACTGAGCAACAGGACTTGAACGTCTTTGTCATTTTTTACCGAGGCTCTCTGAATAAATTAGGATTTTGATAACTTAATTAAATCCTCCCTATTACAAGATTTTTCTATGATTCGGCAGCGAGGTAAGCAATTTCATACGTGACCCAAAATGCACACCTGCCGATAACTGTGTGGGAAGTAAAAAGATATTTCACGTTTACTGCTTTTACAGTTTTTGCTGAAAAGATGTGAACTGATTTGTATAGGAACTTAACTTCCGACGATATTTCGGGCCAAATTGCGGCTCAGGATACCATCTTGTCATAAATTTATCAGCCAAGAATTGTTGGCAAAGATAGACAGAAAGGTGTGCAGCATTATCATAGACAGTGGGTATGGAACCAAGCTTTAAATATTCACCAGAAAAAGTCTTCTGTGTCCGAGTCACTCAATTTATGCATTGATTTCGAGACTGAAGAATTTTTACGATAACAACTTCACAAATGCAACTAGCTTTCAGAGCTTAAGATTGTTAAGCTGACTCATGAATGAAATACCAGCGTTTCCCATTAATAATACGTAATACGACAAATAAATAGAGCTCAATAAGTAAAACAATGACTATTCGTTGACATCGAAGACAGAAATGTAGTTCAGCGCTTGCGCCGCGACGTAAGCGCGTTCACAGGACCAAAAATCCATTGCTGGTGTGTAAAGCAACAACGTCGTGACCTAGTACGAGTTTCATGCGCTTTTCAGACAACCTTGGTCATTTGTGTTTTCAATTCATTGATTAAACCAGGAGCATCACATGGTGTTTTTTTTAGAGGTGATGCACTCTTTATGCAGAGTGTGATGAATTTGAGAATAATTAATATCTTAGAGCATTTTTTGTGAAAAAATTTGAGTTGATTGCACTCAAAATTCAGCAAAATGAAACTTATCTTGATGTTGTATTTCGAAAAAGTTTTTTATTTCTACTAAATATTCATACATGGGTTTATACATATTTTCTTTTTATTGTCAAAAATTATGCAGTAAAGAGTTAGCTTTCAAATAGAATAAAATACGGGAACAGAAACGAGCCAGACGGGCCATAATTGGGTTTGTACTCATGTTGCATGCCGTCAGACACCAATCACGCACAGGTAATCGATCAGACGTGGAATTGTCAGGGAGGAAAGATCGAAGACCAGGTAGAAATACCACTTGTGCTCTATGACCACTAAGACTGTTACTACTCACCGCATCTCAGCAGGGGAGAATGGCATTCAGAAATAGAGCAATTACACTCCAATCATATATGTTCACGCTTAGGCATCAGAACGTTCGTTTGAACTTGAGAAGGTGGACGTTTTACCAGACAGCAACAGTATCCCTTTTCGTTAGCGAATACCCTGTAGGCCTCAGCGGGAATTATAAACTCAGCTGTAAGTGTTGGTCTCACGAGCGCGTAAGAAGAGCCAATTCACATTGAAGCGCTAATGACGACTGATAATCACAGCAACTACATCAGGAATAGCGTCATCAGACGCGAGAAGAAATTAGTACTAATGTAAATGGATAAGAATGAACCAAAAGAGTCACAGGACGGTTTTTTTAAAGATGATGCATTCTTTATACAGAGTGTGATGAATTTGAGCATAATTAATATCTTAGAGCATTTTCTGGGAAAAAATTTGAGTTTATTGCACTCAAAATTTAGAAAATTAATTTATTCTTAATTTTGCATTGCGAAAAAGTTTTTTTTTAACAAAAACAACAAAATCAACAAAAAAGAATGTCTTGATCAGTAGTAAATTACAATACAATGATGCCGCCATCGAATGCACGAAGAACTCAGCAATCGTGCAATTGAAGGTCAATGATTGCCTTCTGGACAATAAATACCAAAATTCGAGAGGCTGATGCAAAAAGTGATTTGACAAGTGTTTTTAAATTTCAAGTGTTTCTGTGGCTAGCAGTGAAAGATGAAAAGTTCCCTTGAAACAAAGAAGGATGTAAAGGGTATAATAATGCGTATTATTTTACGCGGCCAGAAAAAGTGCCATTTTCATGTAATCGTGTTTCCTTCTTTTAAAAAAAAAGTTCATGTCTGTCCCCACAAGGCAAATAATTTAGGGGTTTTCCCTTATGATCAAATCTCAAAACTCTCTTGAAATAAAATAAAATGAATTATTCTAACCGGCGCGTCTTTTTGCGTCTCTTGTCGGCCGAAGAGTGTACATTCTTGGATTTGAAGAGTTCGGAGTTCCTCTCACTTGATTATACTGTGTAAATATTTATCTTTAAGATGTTCTTCGAGTTAGTATTTCACTTTTCGTGAGCATAGAATTATGAATCACAATTCGAGGTTTCAATGCAACCTCCACCCGTAATTTTAAGGTTGTAGTCACTGACCACAATCAGAAATGTCACCTGACTCTCACATTTTTAATTTTAAGGCTGTAGTTTTACTGATTGAAAACCCGATGTACCATGCTCTGTATGTGAATGATATCGGAATAAACGATTTTTCTTTCTTTCTTTCTTTCTTTCTTTCTTGCGTAATAATTTTCAATTAATCCCATATTTCAGTATGAAATCTGAACCACTTTTCAGTCATGTCTTTAATTCCTTTTCTTTAAATTATTGTCATTGTGCATTCCATATATCATCAATAAATGTTTCTCTTTTTCATGTAACAGCTAACAATATAATGAATATATCATATTGCTACAGTGAATACGCAGTCGCATATCGAACATTATACATAGAAGTGTTGTATAAATGTATTCTCTTTGTATGTATACACCGTTAATACTAAATGACGCATCTACTCATTCTCACATAGACGTTCTAGGGAGAAATCTTCGTTAATAATTCACTCTTGGATTGTTCTTAACTAAAATTCAATTACCGCCCTGTTCAATTACCCACTGCCCTAGATGAACAGGCGTCGCAAATCAAGCTTAACTCTCTGGGACCACCTTTTTAGGCGCGAAGCTTAGGCAAGTTTCTGTTTGAAGTTTCAGATGTTTCATCGTTGTAGAATTAAACCAGTATTAAAAGTAAGTCGTGACCATCACACTGATAAATTTATTATGCTTTGAATGCTAAATGAGAGAATCACGAGGAGAAATATACTCAACCTTTGGATATAGGCAGGCTTCGCAAAGTTTTTTACGTAGTTATTTCTTCGAAAGTTTGTTTGGGATTTTGACATACCTATATACTATAATTAATATTGACAGCGATATTGTGTTAGTGAGCAAGTGAAGTACACAGTTTAGTGGACTAATGAATCAAACAAAGAGTATGACTAGCGGAAATCCTGACGAAAAATCAAATGAACTAAAACCTTGAAATTGTCCTAAAATTACATGGAGCCCAAGCAGGATTATTAACCAATTCTATCTTGAACTATGAAAACCACGCTTTCGATTCAGATCAATTTAAATTGTAATAAAATTATCGAGCGTATCCGATGCAGGTTATTGGTGACTTTTTTATTAGACTCGAGGGTTCGACAGCTTAGTTCGCTGGAAGAACCCGTTGAACTTTCCGTTAATTTCAAAAATAGACATTTGTTATACGAGACTCGCGAGGAATTCTAGTTTGAGATGTGAAAAACTGACTTTTGAATAAAGCTAAATTCGTCCAATCAATACTTTTAACTTATGCGAGAACTCCTTTAGGGGAATATGTCTGAATATGATGAACAGAACGAAAGAAATATATTTCAGAACAAGTGCACTCACCTTACGTAGGAATTGTTTTTTATTTTATTATCAGCTTAGGGCTTTTAAATGAGAATTAATTAGCTAATTATTTTATTCAGGTTTTAAGGAAACTTTTTATTCAATTTTTTCTGAAAGCCTTAACGACTTCAGAAGGGTGAAGTCCCAGCTCGGCAGACACAGCAAGGTCAATAGCTAATTTATTAATTATTCACCCGTAACGATTTATATCCTTTAACGCATTCTCAACATTTATTTTGATTTTCCTTACATGCTAGCCCCTATTTCTACCCTCATAACCTCTGATTCATGACATACAAATGGCATGCATCCGAGCATACTCTAAAAAATTCAATTTAAGTCTCCTTAACTAAGTCGCGTCGCCCTTTTACATACGATGGAAGTGGGAGACACTCACCTGAAGTCACGGTGGAGCAGTTACGTTCATCGCTTCCATCTCCACAGTCGTTATCACCATCGCACATGTACGTCCTCGCAACGCAGTTTCCATTATCACACTCGAACTGTGTAATACGACACGCGCCTGAAAAGTGTACTTTAGCTGATTGCACTTCTTTTCCAACAAATATATTTCCACAACTAATGTGATTACAGTGTAACCTACACTGACATTCAAAAATATACCTCTCTGCTTTAAGCACATCGCATCCAAATTTGGAAAAAAATTAACGTGAAAAGAAAGATGCGAAATATTTCGCAGTAAAATTAAAACAGCGATGCTTTATTAAACAGCGATGCAGAAATTAGCTCACTCTCTGCAATTTCGATACATTAGCGTTGCCAACTGTTTTTTTCTTTTAAATTAGTCATTTAGAAAATTTATTTCGCGATTTACAATACGACGGTGTACAAACGAATTTTTTGAGTACGCTAGCACTCACGAAGCTTCAGAATAACCTTTCTCAGACTGATGAAATGCGTTTGGCGAGGGAAAATTGTACAATAGTTACGTATGCTTCCTGCCCAGATGTCCGTTCACTGGAAATGCTTTCAATTCGTAATTTTGCTCAATTACGTTAGGAATATTTTTTCCTCACATTTATGAAATCGCTGTTCGTTCATTTTCTTGTAGGTAGTCTCTGAAACTGGGCTATAAATAGGAGTTAGACTCCAGCGATTCACTTTATACATAAAACTATGAGTGTTATTATTGAAAGAATTTTAAATCTCAAGTCAAAAGGAAAAATGCGTATTGTGAGAATAATCCTAAAATTGAGAATAATATTGGTCAAATGTGATCTATTCCACAAATAAAGGACAATACTCCCATCAAACCAAAAATAAGTTGTAATATGCGAATGAAGATATGAGAAATCAAATACAATGATGTAATTTTTTTTTGGCGGGTAAACAGTATCGAATGTATGTTTTAGAAACAGTACCAAATATATGCGAATGTAAGAATTTAGAAACGTCACAAAAATGTAAACTAAGAAAAATACCAGCACGGGGCATAACCGTACATCAATGAGCAATAGCACCAGCCACCTGTTGTAGCCATCGTGCATTTGAAGAAAACAAATGCACTCTGATTTCAGAAACTGCAACTAAGCCTTATTAAAGGACAATATACAATACTGCAACACAGCGTTTGTCACCACAGTGCAGTGCCGGAATCTAAGGTGTGACCCCCAACAGCTAGCACGCGTGAGCGAATTAATCATTACATAGAATAATCAGTGGATCGCTACGAAATCAAAAGGAACTGTTTATGAAATGTTAACATATGCCCAGTCTATGTTAAGCCATAAATCATTCGATACTGGTCTCGAGAGCCTCACCCTGAGTGCAGTTGCGCTCATCACTGAGATCGCCACAGTCGTTGTCGCCATCGCATTGGAAGTTCCCGTCGATGCAGCGTCTGTTGTCACACATGAACTGACCGTCTTCACATGGATCTGAAAGCAACAGTTCATTCACTGTAAGATCAGGAATATTTCCATAAATTCCATAAAAAGTCATGAAGAATCTTTGTATTTCTGTCCAAAAAAGTTATGTATAGATATTTACATGATCTCAATTTCTAGTATTTCGGCCCGACGATTCATTCACATCTTTTTCTACGTCTTGGCGTTAAACTATGTTAGCCATCGAAGCCAAATTCGGTTCATACACAAATTTGCTAACGAAATTTTAAATACCGTATAAATATGTACCATTACGATGGGTTGTACAAAAAATTTTCAAAGAATTCTGTGCAGAGTAAAGTTTTCGACTTTAACAAAACAAGCGCAACAAAATAAACTGTAACCATTTACACCATCGCAATGCAAAATAGACTGTCTGAAATTCTATGAGTTTTGCTATAACGCACTTTTTTTATTTCTTTGTAATTTTTGTGTAAATTTTTTCGGCTTTCTAAGTGATTGATTGAACAAAAAGTTGAAAAATAATTCTTGTACTTTAAGAATCGTCCCTCGTCATGGCCACCTCTTCAGTCCCTTTTATCACCAGTTGTAGCTCTTTGAGGCAAGAAAAATGTACTTGCATGCTTTTATTATAAATAGTTCACGATAGCACCTACACAAAGCTTACAAACGTTTTAATTATTTGAAAACTCAATGCATCATCATGATACATGTATTATGGATCTAGTGTTACGTCGAATTCTCATTTGCACCATGTCTAATTTGTACAAAATTATGGCTTACTTAAAACTAACTTTCACGCCTTCTCATCAATGCATACGCCTACTTTTAATTATGTACTTACCTTAGTTAGATTGCTACGATGCATTTAATTATTACATTCTGATTACATTGTGAGACTTTTAGTCATGAAACGTAGCGATCTTTACTTTTTGTTTGTCTATTCATAGAATATATATTTTTATCAATTTCTGTTTCTATGATCCCTAAATTGAAAGCTTGGTATTCACGACTGAAATAACAACTAAGCCAAATTAATTCTTACGGTTATAAAACACAATAGCTGTAAGAATAAGTAGCTCTACCTGTTCAACATTTGTCACTATGAATTAAAATAGTAATTATAAGAATGTAATGTCATTTAATTTGCTGTACTTATTATTAAAAAAAACATCAGTTTCCAAAAGGGATCATTTCTATCGGTACAGCTCTAATCTTATGAGGAAGTGCGTACTTCAATTGAAGGGTTGAGATCTAACTCCATAAAAATGGACTTCATTTTAAATTTGAAATATGTACATGTATGTATACGTTTTGACATATATTCCATGAGAGTACAATTAATTCGACTCACTGTTTCTAAGTAAACCAACAATTTACAGTTGAAAATTATGTATGATCCGAATCCCATTAGCCAACATTAATTTACAAACCGTGTTTCAAGTTTCAGTTTCTCAATGTGACGAATCTCCAACATTACTCTAATACCTCGAAGACCTATCTGCACTTACGTTCTATCTCACGTCAGCGTCTCAAGCTCTTATAATAATCACATATGCAAGAATATCTTCCTACAGCAAGTATCAATAGTAGAGACATCGGTTTGGTCTCACATTAAACATTTATTTATGTACTGTTGTCAGTTAAAAGAGGAGTCTGTTCTTTGAAATGGTTTGGCCACAGGTACACAAAAAGTAATTGTGATTTTTGCTCAATCTGTGAGATGGCCATCAAAGCGTCGGCTTTGAGTTTATTTGCTAAAATACCCCTGAACATCCCAAAATGGAGAAAAATGTGTTGTGCAATTTTTAAAAAAATTGCGGATTATTAAAAATAATAAAACAACTATTTTCAGCCAATAGTTATGATTTGAATCCAACCGTTCTTTTCAATGCATTTTTGACGCCGACTCTCATTTCTCGCTTTGATTTTGAATCATTTCTGGATTATTTTTAGGTAGGTTTACATTCAGGATGATACGGTAACATAAATCGTACAAGTCAATTGAAGGTTTTTAGTAGACTTAATTTTTTGACCAAAAAAGAGAGACTCGCAAAGAGTCACATCAGAGCTGCTCGGTGGCCACTCGATTCGATGCCCAACTCCAATGACACGATCTCCAAAACCTTTGCTCAAGCGGTTCCATAAGCAAATTATTTTATGCATAGAGCTACGTCTTGCATCCAACACACTCTGTTGAACAGAGAGTTTGAACAGAGGTAAAAATACGAATTTAAAACATTTTGTGATTTGAATTCAGCAACAGGAGTTTCTTCGTTTATTGGGCAAACAAACAATCACTGTTTCTTTTTGTGTACCTGTACCCAAATATTTCCCGTAAAAAATCATTTCTAAATTTGAAAATTAAATAAATTATTGTTTAAAATAAGATCGACCTGAGATCTTTAGCACGAGTACTTACTGCGGTAATAGGTATTCGAAAATCTGAGCACTTTCTTGGGACTCTCCCTGTATATCGAATATGATTCCCATTCGCATCCAGTTTTTTTCGTTTAATACAATTGGACCTTTCTGAGAAAATTTATCATATGTTGGTGATTTTCGAGAGGAAGATTGTGTGCGAGTGTTCTAGGAGCTAAATATCACAGAAAGAACAGCAATTGAGTCTCAGATTCGGTGGCAAGTAGGAATGAAAGATAGCGAATTAGACTTGTGGATGTTGACCGAGTATAAATTTAGCAACATAAGCATGACTATGACTTCAGCTATTTCATGTGTTCGAAGGTCAATTTCACTGGATAAAGGTAAGTGCCATAGAAATAATTAGGGACGATTCAAGGCAAATTAATGGCACACAGCCTTGATTTGCAGACTTCATCTAACATCGCGAAATGAAGTAAAACGAAGTAAGAAGATAAAACGAAGACAGAAATGTCAGTGAGCAATATATCTGTTCTTCTGAATGTGCAATAAAAAGGGAAGAAAGAGTAAAAATAAACGCTTGACCATCAACAAAACTAAATAAACTGAGATTCAAACCAGTGTTTTTCCAATTACAGAAGTTGGCTTCTTGTATTTGCAATACTATAGCTTCAAAGAGAGCTCCCGATGACAAATGCAAGCATCTAAGGCTCTAAGCTGACGTGAGCTCAAATTCCAGTCCTAATGCTCTGGGTTTGTCCACTATCAGTATGATGATTTCAACTAATATGGAAATATGCATGATATTTAATAAATCTGTGTTTCGTTTCGATCTCCTGCCATGGTGAAAAGTCGAACTTTAGCTGACACAAGGGCTCCCACTGGCACAACAGAAGCATGTGTAACTCGAAAAAATGAAATAAAGTCAGAAACATAAAGGAAGATACTACTATTTTAATCTGGACGTACTGAACAACGGGAGCTCCATCGAGAGAGACCGAAAAAGGAAAATAAAGCATGAGGCATGAAAATAGAACTTATTTAAGGAAGACTCTCGCAATACGTACAGTATTGCCGACACCAGTATAAGTATATGGGTTATTGCTAAGTGCATGCGAATCCCATAGGTACTCTGAATACCACTGACGTTATCAACATTGTTTCTGATACTATTCGTATCAGACGTACGATTCTCAACTCTTGTAAACACAGTTATTCATACCACGTGATGTTTCAACTTGACTAATTCGCGCGTTACAGCAATCAGCTTCGTTCGAAAAGGGACATCGAAAGCAAGGAAATTGGCGGAGCAGAAAGCTGATAAGAAGGCTGATGTGATGTAGCATCACTCAACGGGAAGGTCAGAAACACGGTGCTTCGGTTAGCATAAATAAAACATGAAAAAGCATCTTTCAACAGTCACCTCCATTGATGTTGTTCAATAGTACTTCACATATTATTACGAACCATGTTTTCTATACCACGTTGCCAATGGCAATTTAAAATTGTGCCCATTCGTCGATGTGAAAAGGCAAATGGGCAACGCGGCCTTCACAAACATGCGAATCCGAGCAAGACCTTTACTCTCAGAAACTTTCTCGCGGGTGCGATGAAACTGGGAAAATATAATCGCTGACAAACTTCTTGAGCGCAACCAAACACTTACTAGGGAGCTCTTTGCTCGACGACATCACCGACGATAACGGAACAATTCAATAAAAAGACAAAGTAGTTCAATGGGATTATTTTGCAAAAAAGACATCTCTTTTTCTCACATCACCAATATAACCGATGCCGTGATTCATTGAAGGACCGGAATGGGAAGAACTGTCTCATTTTCCATACTCTTTAGAATCGGCCCAGTCAAATTCTCATCTCTTTCGATCGCAGTCGAATTTTTAGCATGATGTGTCGTTAAATAATGGCGTGAAAATGACAGCTTTTTTGAAAGAATTCTTGGAGTCAGCATGGTGAGATTTTAAGCGCTGAGCTAAAGAAAATCTAATAGACAATAGGATGAAATTGTCGAAAACATAAGAGAGAATTATTAATTAATTTGTGTAGTAATTTATTCTGAGAAATCTGAAAACGCTCTTGTAATTATTCACAGCTCATACACGAGTACAAATGTATTGTAGGTACAGAATTGATTCAATTAATGGCTGAACTCGACATTTGTTGGGGTACTTCTAGCTCTGCAAAACCCACGACCTTAGATTCAGAAGTGTGTTAATTTAATTCTCCGTCACTTAATAATTATTAATAAGTTAATGAATTATAAATTTTACGAAAATTGTAGCAGGAAGTGGGTGGAATCTGCGAGTCATGACTTCCTTGGAAGCTTTTGCCGTTATAAAGAGCCTAATTTTACACATATTGTGTACATACATTTGATGCAGGTGCATAATTTAATTAACGCTTGTAAATCCCTAAACTGCGAGATCTTTCGAAGTGAATTTTTGATGTACATACAGTAACATACTTCGCTCTAACGCAAGGGAATCATAACGCTCCTGAATTATTTTGCGCTATCTTACTAGGCAAGAGCAGGGTTTCTTCACGCACAAGTACCATATATATATTTCATATATCTCACATTGTACACCGACATGATCTCAACTTGAAATTATTACATTTGCAGAGCTATTCGAGTTCTCTTCGGGTAAAGGCACTTTCTCAAAGGTTCAAACTGGGCAGTAGGTTCCTGGACAAATTTATCTCCCAGAAATTTTTAATTTGGCAATAAACTTTGTGCATACTATTAAGAAAGTACTTTTTTAGCATATAGACTTTATACCAAATATTGCACACCGATATAAGCGCAATTTTACATGCAAATCTTTTTAGTTGAACGCTTACAACTTTTTCACTCGTGAAACATTTTGAAGAAATTATTCGATTCAGTATCAACTGGCAATCCTCAGAAAGTCAAATATAACCTTAAATTTTCGTGCTTAGTTAAATTCCAAATAATTTGTCATCATTGCCATTGTTCATAAAGTGATTCAACATTTTAAGGTTTAGTCTCACGGAAATAATTACTTTTCTTGAGGTAATTTTTTCAAAGTAAAATTAAATCATGCGAATAGCTTTCGAGTACACTGGTGTAACTCTTTCAATCTCTTATTTCTTCCGCTTCCTAAACTTACTGAAGTCCTCGCAATCGAGCTCATCTAAGCCGTCACCGCAGTCGTCTTCGCCGTCACAGCGGAAGTTGCGGGGCAGACATCGCGCGTTGGTGCACAAAAAGCCATCAGAACAGCTGCCTGTGTACAAAAAATAGAATTAAAAAAACGTGTACTGTCTTGAATGAACAAAGTGTATAGGAGTATTATGTACTCGTATATCAGGGATTACATCAATGAATTTTGTCATACATTTTGGCAAGTGGTTTTCAAATTTATTATTATCCTCAATTCGTCTACATTTGAAATTGTGTGTACGAAATCACTGTACGAATCAAATTCCAATTTGAAGCCAATTCATTGGCCAATTGCATCCTCTGCCAATTACCGATTGGGGGGAAGCCAATTTATTGGCCACTAAACATCGAAACAACGAAATCCGTCTCATCAGTTTCAGTGCCAAGTCTAAGCTCAAACACTTTATCAGTGATGCGAAGTAGATCAATGAACTCTTAGAGCTTTCAGACAAAGAAAATTTAGCCGCAGGGTAAAATCTACCTTTAGTGAAAAGTTTTAGGTCTTGACATTTGGAAACGTACTTAAGACGTGTGGGGTGTAATGACATATTATTCGTCTCCGAAACCTTAAAAACACATTCAAGCCTCGAATATTTTGCAAAGAATTCTCATAACGTAGTCGCAGCAGGGAACAATTGATAATATCAAGATACCGTTCGATATTCTCTTCAGAATATTCCAGGCTTTAGTTCCTAAAACTTTATTAATAATATACGTATTTCTGTACCAGTAAACAGATCCTACTGAGAAGACTAAATTGGCTTGCTATAAGTGTTAACGACTGACGCACGCCGGCAACGCCTCGCGAAAACCTGTAGTCTAATCAGTGAGCAACGCAACCTCAGTCCAATGTTGCCTACGTATATTTTGTCATGAAAATTGTATGCTGTCAGCACCATTTTTAAAATTCAATTTGAACTTGAAGACCAAAACCGATTTTTTGCCAGAGATTCTCACTAGATAGAAAGAATCGCTGTTAATTATTCATAAGCGTTAATTTTACATAGTGTCTTGTGATATTACATCGTCGTCATCTCTTCCCAATCGAGATGGCTGCTACGGCTGAGAACATCATCTACTTCGAAACAAGAAGTTATTTTTTGAAGATTGTTAACCAGGGAAAATTGGTCACAAAATCGAGCGGATTTTATTGTTGATGCCATTGACACTGGGATATCTCCGCATAGCGTCGAGTGAGACAAAAGTTTTCTGTTTTCATTGTAAGTATATTTTTACCATTTTCTGACTCTATCGTGCATGTTACACATGTATAAACACTGCTGTGTCCCTAGACCGGAGGAAAGGGGCCAATACGAGTAATGGGCGCGTTTCTTCAACGCGCCAACAGCCCTGGGCTTTCCGCGTTCGACACCCTCCAAGCTCTTTCATGAAACACCGGAGCTCTTCACACCCATCTTTCCCTCTGTCACTTCCTACTCCTGTCGATTCCGTAGCATCTCAGCCCCTTACATTGCGACTGCAATCTACGCGAGCTACATACTTCACACCGAACGCATCACAAACTCCTAGGTCACCCATCTACAGCATCCATTGGCAACACGCCGGCCACAAATTTCACGAATATTTTCGAGACGACTTTCATACACCTCAATCCTCCTTTTTATTAACTAAAATAAAAAACTGTCTTCAGAGAATAGCATTTCATCCATTGACGATGGGGCAAAGAGTTTTTCAAATTGAATCTGATCTTATTTTTTCCTGAACGAGGAGCTAAATAAATTAACTGTATTTGTATTACAGACACCGACAACAAAATATGACGAACCAGTTTCAGTTCCCAGCCTCCGCTGAAGCACTTTATATGATATGAAGTAAATTAGTGACCTCTTAGGATATTTTTTGGCAAAGAGAAATTATGAAAATGCAGTGCGGCAGAAGCCATTTTTGCCAGAGGCATTGACTGACTGGAGACTATCTTTACGTGAAGCCTATGCACGTGTAAAAAGGCGAACAAACGTGAAGCCAAAATACAGCGAAACCAAAATATATCGATGATAGGAATATCCCAATGTGCTAAAGTATAAGCCAGAGGATATGCATAATGTGCCGATTTAAAGACTTCAAGGAATAATATTTATAAGAGAAAAAATTTTTTGTTGCACTTTAAAACGGCTTCTCAAGGCACTGTTTCAGAGTTAGAGTTGATGACTGCACTCTACAAGCTTCGCACATACAAATTTGATTTCTATTATGGAGACTTTCATATAAACTTCACGATGATCTAATTCTTTCTACCGTTGTAATTGAATCCCTTGCACAGTGGAGTACAATTTTTCAAAGAAGAGAGCACCAGAGTTGGTGCTTAGTCATTTGTTCAAGCTAGCGGAAGCACTCGAGTGTATTATGTGCGAACAATGAGTGAAGAGCAGCAAACACGGCCGAGTCCCGTGTTAAAGGCCATACGAAGGTGCTCGTTTCAATATCGCCGCTCATAGGTTTACATAGAAGTCAATTCTAACGGCGAAATTTGATTTACTCCTTGCTGAATTAGTGAAATTTTAAGATATATATCGAAAACACTGGGAACACACAATATTTATGAAGAGCTTCTTGTTATCTAAGATTTTCGATGACTCTAAGGTAGTAAAAGCCATAAAGAGTAGTTAAAATTAAATTTTGCGCATTTTCCTGATTTATTTGTAAAAGAAAACAATTTGCTCACCAACCACTAATCATTAGAATATGATAGTAATTTTTCGCGAAATATTTTTAGAACTTTCGAAAGCATATACTGCACTTATAAAATAAAATACTATACATCCTACGGAACTCGTATTATAGTTTGTTTCAAACTTTCCTGGCTGACAATCGCTCTCGTCTGAGAAGTCTCCACAGTCGTTGTCAGAGTCACACCGCAGCACCTGTTGCACGCACAGCCCGTTGCCGCAAGTGAAGTCTTCGCCACAGGTACCTAGAGGATGATATTGTAACTGTCAACCACTCTCACCTGAACGGAGGTATAATCTAGCAAGTCTAGCTCCTTCGATCATGGTCTGGACTGCGAAAGTCAACCAACCTTAATAACTGAAGAATGAAAATAATTTAGGAACCCTGAGGTGACGATTTATAGTTATTAGAGGTTACATCGGTAAACACTTATTGTACGCAAGGTAAGCCCCGATGGACGCAGTTGAACACGATGGGCACAGTTGATGAACACTGTTGAAGCAAACATTCAAGCTAACAATTTCACTTTGTAGCTTCGAAAATTTTTATTTATAACTCGGAGCTACAGCCTACCATGTCATAGAATTATAGAGTAAAACAATGATGAAAAATTACTATTGTTCACGGGAGTGATGGAAAATTACAAGAAAAATAATTATGCGGTCCATTTTAACCAAGAATAATCTGAAAACTCTTCTCTAGCGATAGTGTAGTGTTTGGAGACCTAGGCATGAAATTTCACTCTTTATTGTATACTTTAAAAATTTATTTCGAACATAAATATTGTCATTTTCACTGTAGTATTTTTGTCGAGAGACGATAATACTCATTATACCTAATAATCGTACGTTCAGTCGTAATTACTTTTTGCGTTATTTAAACTTCGAAAAGCTTTTTGAGAGCTTTCAGTAGATTCACGAAAACAAAAATATGCAGTGAAAGGGACACATTAATTTTTTTTGTAGTATTTTCAATCACATTTCATCGATGTTCTTCGTGAAAAATCAACAAACTTGCAAAGCAAGATGCGAGAACAAAGTATTTAATGTTCTTCCGCTCAGAATTACGAACATTTTCGACATTGAAAATTCATGAGTAAGCAACAGATGTTGACAAGGAAGTAAACTACAAGTAATATATGTTATAGTGAAAAGGGACACGAAGCACAAAGCGTTCGGCATTTATAAATTCATACTAATTGAGACGGACGCCATTTGGAAGATTTGGAGAAACAGTTCCGTAGTATTTTTTAAAAGCGAAATATCAAGGGCACACAAAATAACTGGCAGCTGTCACGTCACGTTAAGTAGCATTATGATGACATTACAGTTTGATCACATGCGTCATTTGTGAGATCATGAAGTTTGTTATGATCAAACTGAAAGCGAAACCTAATTTGATTTTGAAGCTCGTACGACATAGACGGCCGTCCATTCGAATATCGCCACAGGGAACAGGTCGGGCGACCATATGCAGGGAGCGGCAGATAGTCGACAACAAAGTAATGGCCGCGGAAAAGGAGTAAAAACCGGAAAGCGAGCATTTAGTGACCGTTGAACATCATTTACTCGTGATGACAGATAAAATGCATGACATCAATCAATAAAATCGCCAGCTCCAGCAATAATTCATTCTACATACTTTTGACATCGTCGGCAGGCAGCCATGAGGTCAGTCGTCTGTTTCTCATGGCATCCTTGAAAAATATCAAGAAAGCCTCAACGATGTCGCGTGGATACTTAACAGAGACTCTCTTAACCATGGTTCAGCTTCAATGTTCTTCGCATCTCAAAATCACTCATCATATGATTTACTCTTTGAGATTCAAAATTGTGTCATTGCAAGTGAAGCAGTAAAATCCATTCAGACTGCTTACGCGGATGAACCAGAAAATGAAAGAAGACGCAGGTAGTGGTTTCGATCCCTTTGTAGGAATTTTATGCTCAATAACGAGTTAAAAAAGGCTAAAAAAAATTAATTTATAAAGTTTGAAACCACTATTCTAGCATATTTCGCCCAACTTTATGAGAACTTGTAAAAAAAGTTGGCATTACTCATACAGACATTGTTCGTATGGCGCGGAAAATTCAAAATAATTCAATGGTTGCTCATTGAATACCATAGAAAATGGCCTCAGAAAACCTGCAACAGAGTGATGCGCTAAGTGAAGCGTTGTTTTCACAACACGTTCAAGCCCCTATTGTGGTATCACTAGTTAATGTTGAAAACAAGTAGACAATTTACGAACCAGGATGCCACAATATGGCCGTACGTGGATCAGTTGAAGGAGACAACCTGTTTTACCTGTTTTATGCCTAGGAAGAGGACTTCCTCCAAATGAATATTCTCTTGATCATGGTGGGAATGAGGGCAAGGTGCTTGTTTAAGGTTTTCGGTGAAATTTCCATCAAGTTTGCGGAAGCAGTTCATTACGTTCATAAAATTTTAATATGTCTGCTCTACAACATATCTAAATTTGAGCAACGCTAGTGCAAAAATGAGTGCGTAACGAACAGCGAAACTCAAAAAAGAAAAGTTCAGGTTTGCTCTTGCGCGCTAAGGAATTTCTGGTTAGACCCATCTACTGTTGTCTGTGGTCGTCTGATTTTCTTACAACCTTCAGAGTAATAAAGAGGAGACGCCAATGCCACAGCAGAGTGAAGATATATAGTTCCAAATAGGGAGGTGGCAAAGTGACATCACGTAAACTCTGACATCCCAGCAAGAAGCCACCGTTGACCAGAGTTGCACAGCTCTCAAACTTGCGAGAGTAATTCCAGAAATCGTCCGTCCACTAGTGCATTCTACGCTCAGCAGCATTTACAATTGAACCATTATTGTAATGAAATATAAGTAACACGTAGACGTAAAAGCATAGCTCTTAATTAAGGAAAGTTTCATTTCAATATGCATGGCTGTTCTGGATCATTTTATCTGTACTGTGTCAGCGTGAAGACTGAGAGTGAACGAGTGCCGCCGCTGATCCGCTCGGTCATTCATGTGCTCTGATTGGACTATGTTTGCTTGACCCCCCTGCAACGTCAGGGAATTTCATAACGTCCCTTAGACCTTTTTCAAATGCAACTACTTGTCTTCTCTATCTCTCTCTCTCTCTCTCTTCTTCTCTCTCGATGTCTCTCTCTGTGACTGTGACCGGGGCTTGACATGATGTCGAAAGGTTGAGTTATCGGTTAATAATCCACACTATCAATCTTTGGAGCGAATTTGGCGTTCGTCAACTCTCCGCGAACACAAAAATACTGCGCGGGC
>VOMN01100593.1:3149-14253 GCA_014899125.1 Orchestia grillus
GTAGAGTGCATGGCGGTGGTTGTAGAGTGCATGGCGGTAGTTGTAGCGTGCTCTGCCTGCGCTCAACCTGCCGGCATTTATGCGCCTGTGGTGTCATTGTAAGCTACCAGATCTTGACGACGCTTCTCTCTGATGATGGTCTTCATTGAGGGTAATCTGTGGTGATACCCGAACGATATTCACGGTCGTCCAAATAATAATTGCTGATAAGATCTATCATCTGTTTACCTACCAGTTTGAGCCAAGTTTTTAACAATTGAATTCCTTGAATACCTTGTAGGTAATTCGGGTACCCTGTCCTTGGCTACACTTGGGTGCGATATAACCGGCGGCACCCCAGTGTGGCCAGAGCATAGGGGCCCAAACATTTTCAAGATATTCAAAATATGTTGAGAAATATCTTGTTTAATTATCTTCTCCCGAGGGAACTAACAGCCCTGCCGGGGTGTCGAACCCTGGACCCTCTGACTGTGAATTTGCTTGAAGAAGCAAGCACGCTAGCACGTGCGCTGCAGACCATTCAATTAGACGCTTGAAGAATTTCTGGTTGATTATTATCAATTACGATTCGTGGTCAATAACTAGGATTGTTTGTGTATCACGGAAGCCACCTACAAAACACTCCATTCCTGCTTTGGTGTCCTAATTTGCGTTTGGTTGTAGCACTGTGAGGTCATCCTGAAACTGGGTTGTTGTTGTTTGGCAAGTCTTGTGTTTTGCCTCTTCTTTCATCCGTGTGAAGGCGCTTCATTGGAAACATTTTCTTCGCCAGTATTTTTCATGCTTTTCTTTAGTTTTGTGCCGTCCCATTTGCTAACTCTGCCTTCTTTCTTGCTCGCTTTTGCAAGTGATGCACACAAACTCAGGATCGTTGACATGTTGGGCGGATCATTTTAGGATTTATGTTCATTCGAGATCGTTTGTCATTGAGCAGAAACGGCTATGTGCGGCAGGTTTGAGTGTGGTGAAAATGAAAAAGCACTTCGAGGTTTATTGTGTGCAGAAGCTCTGTAGGGCACATGATGGCGTGCTTGCTTCCTTGTGAGGAGGTGCCCGGTTCGATGCCACCAGGCGAAGTACTTCCTGGGAAGAGGGAGATTGAACACGATATTCGCCTAAAGGCGGCACACAGGTGTAGTCTGGGCCAAGGTTTGCGAACTACTCACGACGTATGAAGCCTCGAAATAAAATATACCAACCACAACGTCTTTGTGCAGGCCGAGGCAAGGTTCCCCATCGCTGAGATCGTCCCCCCCGACTCGAACGGCCCCTCACTCGCCCACCCCCGCCCACCGGCCGATCTCGACCTTCTACACGGACATTCCCCATCCACCTCTAGCACAGAGCACTTCCCTGACTGGCCCCACCACACCGTCCCTTCTGAAGGTGGCGCAGCAGCAGCACGCGAGCTATGATGAGACCCAGAGGCCTCTGGAAGGCAGCGCTGCGTCTCCCAAGCCCCAGGACGGCCACGCCGGAGCCCCCAACGCCATGCGCACCGACTCTCCCGTGCTCGGGCACCAAGGTATTCGTGTTAGGATGTCGGTGTGTGCTGGCGTGAGAGGGTTTACTCCTTATGCCCGAAGAGATCATGTGCATACTCTTTTATAAAACCCCACTTTAATGCTTGTAATTACAAAGATGATATGAGCACTACCACACCATGTGGGGTACGTTTGCAGGTTGATTGAATTTATCGTTTTTTGACGCTTGTCTGTGTAATGCTCCGTGTAAGACGACTTCATGATGATTTTTGTTGTCAGATGAATATCCAAATTTAAAGCTAAATTTTGGGTGTTGAAGGTTAACCCTGATTGTGCAGAATTTTATTGAAAATGAGTCAAAGCTCAGAACATCCATTACAATGTTTTTGAGATACGTTGTTTTCTATCATTTTGTTCGTCAATTTGTTTCGCAAGAAAAGCATTCCTCTACCAATGTTAACCTTTAAGTGCATGAAGTTAGCTGCATACTAAATTTTGGTGATTTTTTGGAGGTCATTTGGAGGGTTCCTAGGAGGTCATTTGTATGAGATAAAATTTTCAGGTAAAAAATATTGTCCGGGTACTGATAGCTGGGCTGTAGGACTGGTAGAATAGGTAGGTAGGACAGGTCTTAGGGTTTGGTTATTTAGTTTGGTCTATCCTATGCTGTGGGCACTGGCGTCCACAGAGGGCACTGTTAGGTTACCTCAGCTATAATAGGCCTTCGGGACTTCTATGGTAATATCTCGTCTCTTTGCCTTTGATGTGACTAAGACGTAGAATAATTAATAATATTAGTTATCAATACATTCTACTACAAAAATGAATAAAATATATAATGAATGAAACGCCTATTGCCCGTACATGCAACTTCCATATTCGGCATCATCATCATTTTGATCAAGTGTCCAGAAAACAGGGTATCTTGTGTTAATTTATTAAATCAGTATGTGTAGTGAATATAATCGTAATAAACGATGTTGAAAGCTAGCATAAGAAATTAAAGCAATATGGCGGGAAGCACAGAAGAATTCACGCTTTATTTCAAAAACTGGAATCGGTATTTAGGGGAAGGGGTTGCCGTTACTCTTATCATAACTACTTGTATTGCAGAGCGGTATTTTCTAGGTTGAGCATAAATGTTTCAACCCGATTTACGTTAAATGTATTGAAATTAAAGCATTCTTATTTCAAGTTGATATTAGTTTCATTTCATGTAGACTTGATCTCTTGTAATTATTTCTGGTCTTGCAGACGGCGTATGTGAAGTGGAAGAGAGACCTCTCTCGGCCAGGTCTTCTGTGTCTGGGCTGCCCACCATCTCGCCTCATGTGCTGCACTCCAGCGCTATAGCAGGTCGGAACTAGCGCTGCAGTGTTGCTTTCCACCGGTGGCACTGGCGCTGCAGTGTTGCTTTGTGGCGCCGGAACTGGCGCTGCAGTGTTGCTTTTTCTAACTGCTGTAACAGGTCATAACTTGGGCTATTAGAGGTACTGTTTGGCTCTTCTCTCTTCGCTGTGTACTCGTAAATATGCTCTTGTATTATTGCAGTGCAGCTCCGCAGTACGAAACTCGGTAACTCAACTTCAACTTGCTATCAATATCTCGCAGAACAACTATTCTCAAGTGTAACTTGACACCGTGTGGCACCATAGCGCTTTTTCGGCTTGAAGCTAACGCTAATGCCAATTTGTGCTGACACGCTAAAAAAATTGGACTTAACGCTGTGTTTTGTGTGGAGCATTTCGGCAAGTTAAATGCCTCCTGAGCACTAAATTTTGCGTAGATCTGTGCGATATGCCTATCAATGCCAATTCACTCGCACGTTATGCCTACATATTGCTGCTGCTGCTGCTGCTGCTGTGTCTCTAATGAATACTGCTGGTGCAACACACCGACCGACTCCACGCTTTGTAACTGCGATACAAAATTGTTCTATGTATTTGAAATCGTCGCTCTAGACAATGTTTTCCACGTTGTATCAATTCACCTATTTATCAATTTTGGTGGGGTTCATAGCGAGCGAAGTAAAATAGCTCTGTGCTTCATCTGCATGAATTTCATGTGGTGTCTGCTTTGGGCTTAGAGTTAACGAAAGCTTGAACTTGTACCGAATTTGATTGCTAGTTCCGGATATGAAAAAACGTACCCGCATTGGTTGTCTCGATTAAAGTAGCTCTTGCTACACATATATAAACACACACCAAAATTCAAGCGTGGGTCGTTAGTTCCTGAGGAAATGATGATGCTCGGTCTTTTTAAGTTCCGGCCACTGACCATTAGTAGTTGTAAAAAAATTCCGTGGTTCAAGATGGTGTGCGTCTGTGGAGGTGAGAAGGTAAACAAACAGCCGAGCTACTTGATATTTCAACCAGGTTGTGCGCTTTCCGAATTTGATATGAATGCAAGTCGCTGCGTTTATGAAATAATTCCTCGTTTCCACGCCAAAATAATTTATTTGTTGTCAGGCGCTTGTTGCTCGATCCGTGTTATCTTTTTTGGAGGCGCAGAATTTTCGACTTGTGCAAGGGTGATGCTCGGTGCAAAAGTCGTTGCTCAACGTATGGTTTCTGCTGTAGAATTTTGGGTACTGCGTGAACATTTCCCTTGTTGTTAAGAGTGCCAGTGTGTGGTGGCTTCTCATGGAGTGATGAGCATATCAATGTTTTATTTTCATGTTCTTACCAAGGACTTTCTTGTATTGTACATTGCTAGCTAATAGATTTTGATACAAAGTTGTACATATTTTGTACAGTAATTTGTAAAATACAGCAATATCATAGCAAATAATTGTTTACTTTCCCTTTCTCTTAGACATTCTGCTTAGCTTCGTGGGATTACGGTGTGCTTACTTGCTCTTTCCTTGCTTTCCCTAACTCGAAATGGAAAAGTCGAAAGCCTGCGTCGTGTGTTCTTGTACACGAGTTGTGCCAGCGTGACACTCCATTTAGTTGCTCATATCTACATGGCACTATGTTCCGACAGTGATCTTCCAAATATGTGCTCAATAAAAACTGCTCTTGTCTACATGGCAGTATATTCTTACAACTTTTGTGCAAGTATGTGCTCATATCTACATGACTAAGGCACTACAATTTTATCCAAGCAAGGTGCTCATATCACTACGTTCATAACGTTATTATGCAAGTAGGTGCTCATATGTACGATTAGATGCTCATATCTATATTATTATACAATTAGGTGCTCTTTCCTATACGATTGTATGTTCTTACAAAATATCTAAAACGTAATCAAGTAATAATTTTTTCATACTTGAGAGCACTTTGTTATTTTTCTCGTGCCAAAGTTTCACAAGATATCACCTCCCAAACTGCCAGAGATGAGGTTTTAAAAATTTGTGTGCAGTCCACTAAGACCTTCCACTGTTCAATTTTAAAATTCATTTATAAAAAGGTAAAATCTTTCATGTTCTGTAATAACGACCAAAAAATATCTTGAGCACTCCACGGCACTGGAAACAAAAATTTTTTATTTTCTTTCTTTGGAGTTCAATTTGGTTCTTCCTAATGTACATGAAAATGTGTCTCGACTCAGTTCTCGTGATAACATAGCCCCTGCTGAGGCACAAGATTATCACTTGATGAGCTCATTCCATTTGCTTCATTGATGAGTGCCTGCCGAAGGCGAGTACCTCTCAGTTTCTGGTGTGACTTTAGACCGTACAGTTGTGGAGAACCGTATGGTGTAATTTTTAATTCATGACAATGCAGTTGAAATATAGAGCGTCGTGTTGCTTTATTTGTCATCATGCTGATTATACGTAAGTGGAGGGTTTTGAAAAAGTTTCATGAGGTTGAGTAGAATTATATGTGTGCATGAATTGCATCTTGCAATTGTGCTTGTGTTTCCATCTAAAATCGTTACCCTAACTCAGTGCGCTCAACGCTTTGTACGAGTGTTTGTTCAGACAATTTATGCGAGGCTCACAAATTGAAAACATGCCGTTGACCGTTCTTGGAACGACCAAAAGTTCAGTTTACCCGCAATCAAGGAGAAATGACGAATTTATTTAATTTGGCCGTGGTTCGTTGTCGTTACATCAGTGTATGTTGGAGTGCAATTAGTTTTGCTGAAGATACAGGGGCAGGAATGTCGTCGCTCACCTGTGATTACCATTACTACCACTCACCTGTACCTGCGTGCTCAGTAATTCCATGCGGAGTCGAGCTCTTACGATTCATGACACAAATGCAGAAGCTTTCGAGCGTTCAGATTTGATCATTGTAACTAACGAGTCCTTACTTTTATTGTTAAATTTTAGTGGGACATTCGAGCGCTTCTTTTCAGCATTAAGCACTTTTTTTTCTTTCATTTCGAATAGTGAAATATTCGTCATATTAAAATAAAACAGTATTGCTCACACACGTTTTCCTATTTCAATTCAAATTAGTATCATATGTGTGGTCCTCATAGTTGTTGGTGTGCAGTTAATTTCCATGCTAAAGTCTGACACGAAGTGTTCACGGATTGCGCAGGCAATTCCGGCAGCGACTCAGAAGTGAGCGATGCCGAGGACACGCACGCTCCCCACGACGGCCGCAGCGACACTGACGGGGTGAAGAAGAACCACTCTGTGGTTATGCACTTGCTGTCCCAGATGAAGCTCGGCATGGACCTCACCAAAGTCACGTTACCGACCTTCGTTCTCGAGAGGAGATCGCTCCTCGAAATGTTTGCGGACTTCATTGGCCATCCGAAATTGTTCTTGAGGTATGGAGATTAGGTGTTGAGGTACAGTTGACGCTTTTTTAACGATCGTAGAGTTTTACGGTAGGGAATTGTATCCTTTGTTATTATAATATCTTGCTTCTTTGCTGCCGTCTTTTCGTGGAAATTTTTTGTGCTTTCTTCTCGTAAGTCTTCGTGTGCCTTCATTTACTGGCGTGGGCAGCTATTGCGGTCGAAACTCCTCAGGGGGCGTAGAATAGGCCATAGGCAATAGGGTTAGGNGTTTGTCTTTCCTATGCTATGGGGACTAGCGCCCCCAGGAAAACACTATTAGGTTACCTCAGCTATAGATAGGCTTTCGAGACTTGTATTTTTTGTGATCACTTGCTTCTTTCCGTTTTCATTCCTTCTTCGTTATTTTTTATTTGTCTTCTTCCTGTTCCTTCTTAGCTTGCTGTTCCTAAGCGCAAGGGATCTTGTGTAGGAGCACACCTTGTGCATAGATTTCCCGCTCTAGAATCCATACTAAAGTAGTCCCATCACGTAGCTCTCTCAGATCTCATTTCATGTGAATAGGAAACTTGAAACCGTGACTTAATCATGATAATATCAACGTATTTTATCCATATTTTTTTTATAAATCTGTCAATGGGGGGAGAGGGAGGGAGTTTGAGGGGGGATTACGAGCGTGAAGCTGCCAGATGTCTGAGCCCTTTAGGACTCGTGCAGCATCGGTGAGGGCGGCAGCAGCGAGGCGCGGATGGTGGCCGTGACGCGGTGGTACCTGTCCAGTGTGCGGTTCAGCAGGTGCGGGCTGCAGCCCAAGAAGCCCTACAACCCCATCATTGGGGAGACCTTCCAGTGCGGCTGGCGGGTCCCCAGGGCGTCCCTGGTGAGTGGTGGTCTTTCTTTCTTGTGTTCTTGTGGGTGGTGGTCTTTCCGCTATCTAATATTAATGCCCTAAATTTTAAGAAAGATGGGTTCTTGTAACCGTTTGTTGCTTCAAGGCCAGAATGCATAAAGACCTCCATGTTTCTGTAAGTATTTAAACTGATTCTTCGAGGACCATTTTGTATAGAAATCGAATTAAAAGTGAACATTTCTTTACGAATTTCTTTTTGAACAAGACTAATGCAACAGGACACCAAGGGACTGATGTTTATACAAAATATTTCTTCTAATTTGAATAAAAAATGTGTGCCGTACAGCATTAACAAAATAGTTACTTAATGCAAACAAGCTTTTAATTGTCAAATTGATAGAGTTCTCACTCGGAATATCTCGGCAGTACTTGAGAACATCAGCAACGTCCGCCGAACTCAAAAACCTGCGTCTGGCTTGGTCTGGGCAGGAGCGGTTTTGTTTTTTGTAAGAAAGTGTTTTTTGCGTTTTTGTTCCAGTTTGCTATTGCTCCAAGGAACCAGAGACCCGTGTTTTGTCATCATTTAGTGTTAGAATTTGCGTACTGCAGGATAAAATTAGTTCTAATTCGCTAGTTCTTTCCGTTCAGGTTAGTCGGAAAATAAACAAAAATCCCCTTCTTGTTACAGGTAAATAACTTGACACGGTCATTCAAAATATAGTACCATTCGCATACACTCAGGTTTCTAATCAAATAAAACGAATGTTTTTTTAGGTAAAAATTCTTTTGAAATTCGTGTATCTTCATCAAGTACACTGTCCTCGTCCAATGCAATGATATTAAGTACAGATACGATTGCTTGTCTCGTCCTGTCCGAGCAGCGACATCACATTCGTGGAATGATCAACACGAACTCCTTCATGGAATTGTATTATGATGTTGCCTTTGCCACAGGGCGAGGACGTCGCTCAGAGCAGCTGTACTGGCAAGAAGAAGCCGGACTACGTAAGCGTCCGCTTCTGCGCAGAGCAGGTGTCCCACCACCCTCCTGGTGAGCAGAGTGCCTTCGTCGTCCTTAGAGCTGCCATGTGCTTGATCTCTTACTCGTTTATTGATACGATTTAGATGGGTTGGTTTGGAGATGGGTTCATGTAGGATAGGTTTATGTTAGATAGGTTTGTTGATAGTTATTTGAAGCGCTGTGTAGTGTGACCAATAGGAAACGCTATCTAATGTGAGCATCGTAGAATATTGTGTTATAGCAATAAAATGTCATGTAAACAAGACGCATAAATCCTTTACCGTGCCTTGTGTGAAGTTCTTACTAATGACTTGTTTTATTTCAGTTTCGGCATTCTTCTTCGAGTGTCCCGAGAAGCAGTTGTGCATCAATGGCCATATCTACACGAAGTCTAAATTCATGGGCACGTTCATAGAGGTTAATTTTCTAGGAGACATCACGCTCACTGTAGGAGGTGTACGCCGAGAGACCAGCGGCGAGAGCTCTAAGCAAATCAACAGTAACTCGCAAGAGAACCGTGAAGGAGTTTCTTCAAGCGACGTCAAATCGGAAGATGGAAAATCGGGCGCTGACGATGACTGGGTCACTATAGACACGGAAGGCGGTGAACATGTGAAACATGACAGCGTGCAGCTTCGGCGAGATATTCGTAGCTCTGCTCAAGAAAAACTCTCTGAAGTCGGCGGCAGTAATGCATCGTTGAACAGGGACCAGAAGGTTGATTCTTCAGTGGGTGAGCGTTCGAGAAGCACGGAGACCTATTCGCTGTCGATGCCCTCAGCCTTTGCTCGCAGTATCCTGACGGAGCCGTGGTCTGAGTTGGGAGGCAGAGTCTCGCTCTCGTGTGCGGAGTCGGGTTGTGTTGCCCCATTGGTGTTTCACACGAAGCCTTTTTACGGCAGCAACCTCCATCGGGTGAGCGGAGAAGTGCGTGGGGGAGCTGGTGAAACTCTGTGCAAAATCAGCGGTGAGTGGGACAAAACTGTGACCCTGACGTACCCCAAAGCGTCCGAGTGTTTTGCGGCAACGTCAAGTCAGGTCGGAAAGGATGCTGACGGCAACACGGTGGAAGTTTTAGATGTGTCTAGTATGGCGCCCATACCCTGCAAGAGAGTGAGACCTCTTCGGTCCCAAGGAGAAGGGGAGTCGCGGAGACTGTGGCAGGACGTGTCGTCAGCGCTGGGGCGCCACGATCTCGACACAGCCACTGCGCACAAACAACATCTTGAGGCTCTCCAGCGCAACTATGAGACTCACAGAAGGGCGCGGTCCGAGTCCTACGCTGGCAAGCTATTCCGTCGAGTGCTCACGAAACGAAAAACCTGTGATCTCAATCGCAGTCCTGCGTTGGATGAAAGGCAAATTGTTGCTGAGTATAGAAGAGGTAGTGGCGACAGCAGTGTCGATGGAAGTGGAGTGCTCACCGGAACGGAGCACTGGGTGTACAAAAAACTTCCTTTTTATGCCTCTGAAGATTGTGGCGCGAGGTAAAGCGTGTCGTAATTACTAGGCTATCGTTGGTGTCTAGCTTGACCAGGGCTTTAGAATAACCGCAACTGAAAGGCTCGAAGCAAATAAACGCGACCCGTCCATACTCGGTAAGTATCGATATCCTAGTCCGGTGGTTTTCAACCTCATTTTATCCAGTCACCATGACAGTTGCTGTTGCTCGGTTCGCTAAAATGTCCGAGGAAATTTTGTAGTTTTAACTGGCCTTTGGTGCTCCTTTTTTCTCTCTGACATTGTCATTGCTTTTACTAATGGAGACTCTTTTGAATTTATTTCTTCATCTAAAAATACAATCCGAATTTATTAAACGAAAAGTGTTTCAACCAGATTTCCCTCAGGTAAACGAATTTGCTGAAAAGTACAGCTGAACGTTAAGCTGTAGTGCTCTTAGCCAAGGTTGTGAATGCTTTGGTTACTGGTCGCTTCAATCCAGATCGTTAAAGTGTTGAGGAATTTTGATTGAAGTGTGGGGTTATATTAGTCCCAATCCTCGGTACTGTTTCCATATCTCAACGAGTTTGGAAAAACTCCCTTTGTTTGTGTCAGTAGTGCTTGAACAAAACGGCCAGGTGCCCTCTCACTTCACGTTACAAAGTTGTACCGCTTGCTGTAGAGGCGTCAGTTCTCTTGTCTGAAGCTTTGAAAGTATGGATAATCATCAAGTGACTTAGTGAATGTGCTGCCGCCTGTTTGCCCTTAGCTCTTTCATTCCTTTTTAGCGTTTAGTGTGCAAGTTCTTGCTCAGTCATTTGGTGGTGTTTCCACCGCAACATTTAATCTGTTTACGTCTGTGGAAAAAGCCGCACTTTTGAAGCGAAGATATAAACCATTGCTTCATTTACTCTGTGCACTCATCTCGTGGTAACTAAATATCAGAAATATGTGTTTGTATTTCTGATTTTAAAACTGTTGTCTGTTAAAATAATTAGGTTTTTCCAGTCTAGTAAGAAGAGTGATTAGAAACTGCGTGTCGAAATTGCCATTCATTCTAATGTAAAATAGATCTTTGCGTCCAAAATCTTGTCATTTTAGATGTTGTTTATCAATTCGTAGCTCGCAGCTCCACGTTAAATTTGGGTGCAGGTAAAAGTTTCCCTATCCCAAATGTTAACCCATACAATGTCAAAGCTGTGATAGCTCTGGCACTGCGGGGAACCTACATTTTCGTGAAGGAGGGCTGATTTTGTTGATATTTTCGTTGAGGATTGTAGCGCTAGGGGGTCTGTGCTTCGTCTTAGTGGCACCAAAAAGTGCTGGCTAGACACGTGTATCGCTCGTGGTGTTGTCTGCTCTTCGTGACCGCTTCAGTTTGGGGGCCTGGTGCCTGTAACTTAATTATGAAGGCGTGCTTGCGTTTCACACCCAGAGCCTATCATGTCGATGGGGGAAACAAGCTTCTTGCGCTTGACAGGGTGATTTAAGGTGCAACTGCTTCGTGTATCTGTGATGAATTGCGATTTAGAGTTGGGAATCTCTGTACCATAGAAGACTTTTTTGCCGTAAAGCTTTTATATTTTCCTTTCAAAAAGTAAGTAATGC
>VOMN01100606.1:0-11105 GCA_014899125.1 Orchestia grillus
TGCTGTCGTGCAGAACGGCAATGCTGTCGTGCAGAACGGCAACGCTGTCGTGCAGAACGGCAATGCTGTTGTGCAGACCGGCAATGCTGTCGTGCAAAACGATAATGCTGTCGTGCAAAACGATAATGCTGTCGTGTAAAATGATAATGCTTTCATGCAGAATGGCAATGCTGTCGTGCAAAACGGTGCGACTCTTCGGGAAGCTAGAAGTGAAGGATCAAGTTCTTAATATTTGTGTTCGAGCATTTCGGGACGTGTTGCACCATCAGTTAAATCAAAATGTGATCAACTGAAGCACAAGCATAAATAAGAAATGGAAGTATTGGCAATATGAATTGCTTAAACGAAGGGTCTTAATTGAAGAACGCTGTGTCTCCACACGTGCACTGAAGAGTACAAGAGAATCTCCACTCGTACAAGTAGGCCAAACATGATACAAGCCACCTACACAGTAAGGTTAGGGATCATGCATTCCAATATGGCCATCTAGTGCATAAAAATAGTTTCAAAGTAGTGCCTCAAAAAATACTATGGATTTGAAGTCGGTCATGAGCGCTTTAATTCTTAAACTCAAACTATCTCTTGATTTTAATGATCCTTTTGTGGAACCGAACATTTTGCAATAAATGCGGTGTATTGGCTACAGAACCAATATTTTTGTTTATGTTCTGAATTTTTGTTCCCTTGCATGGTGTTTCAACCTACGTACATGATTTCCATTTTTTTGGCATATTTATTTTACACTGATGAGCATAGCTACGCTCGGCTCGGACGCTTCAGAATGCAACTTCTTTAAAAACGAGTGTGTTTTTACTTGCCTCGGTGTTATACTTTTTAACTTCATCAGCTTCGTTAGAACAAAAATGGTAATTGCGATCCCAGTTTTTCAGAGCGTAGAAAAAGTGGAAGAAGCTCACCAAAAAACATCAAAAGTTTAGGATCTGCAAGGATGTTCCCTCTGCAACTTTCTCCTGTTAGACCCCAAGCAAGACCTCGCTCATTGCTTTATAAAGAAACACTGAGACTGAATGACGATATAGTTTCCATGAAAGAACAAAACTATATAATAGTTTTTTCAGCGACAGTAAGATAGCAAAGCAAGGTCATGTCTGCATTAGATTTAATTTTGGCAGAGATTATAGAAGTTTTTGACTTCATTTGTTGTTCTACACGCTACTGAAATATTATCGTGAAAAAAAATTCCACTAAAATTAAATAAATTGATTACGGTATATAAGAGCTTACCTGTCATGATAGTAACAGATTCACAACTTTTTTTAATGCAACTTCACAGGCGCGTCAAAATTGGCTGCATTTTGAAAAACATCGCAAAATTAAAGGATACTCTCTGATAAGGAGCGATAATTTACTGAAAAGGAACTACAATAGATAGTTGAAACTTCTGCAAAACTGTCTTTTTAGAAGTATATGACAAAAATAATGCGAAAATACTGGCGGTGATCTTAGCGCAATTTCACTATTGATTAATTGTAATGCCTTAAATAAGCCGTTTTTTGTCTTGCCTCCATGGAGGAGTGAAGCAGTCAATAACATCTTCTCAACTGCTTCAATGAAATCAGATTTACGGCAAGAATTTTACGCTAACTCGAGAACAATCGAAGAAGACAAAACTTTACAATTTCTTCTTCTATCATGGCCTTCAATGTACGGTCTTCCTGACGCGTTCGTTAACGACGTCTAGAGCTGCCAATGCAACATATTTTATTAATTCAAACCTTAACCCACATCTTCACTGCTATAAATGCGAAAGATTTCGAGAAAACAACAAAGAAACGGGAAAATTTTGAAAACCTAACTAATAGGACCAATACAATAAGTAACTATACATGAAATCAAGTAAACAATTTCACGTACAAGACTACACATAACACAAAATTTAGTACAGCAAGATAAGAAAGATTTCCACCGTACAATACGAGAGACATCTACTGTCAACCTATCTCACTCAACAGCCTGCACACCTCAATTGCCGCTGCCACAAACATTTATATCATACTTGGCTGTAACCACCTAAAGTTCACGTTGGTTCCGAACTTTTTCTGCTATTCACTCTTTAATAAAATCGAACTGAGGGAATTAACCCCAAGCTAACAATTATTTTATTAAACTGGGACTACAACGATAAAAGGCAATTTTTTTTAGAAATCAGTGTACTTATTTGTAAATATACTTAAAAACTAAAGCTAATAATAGGTACAACGATTTCTGATACTTCTTGGATGACAGCCAACGTATAACTTCAAAGTCAACAAATTAATTTCTTTATAGTTGTAAGTTGAGCGTTTAACACGGCTGTAAGTCCCAGCTTTGTTCATTTATTCACCTGAAAAACAAACAAATACGTCCAAAAAACGCTCTTGCTTTACGTCAGAGCAAATTAAAACTACCCGGAATTCCCTTAAATAGTTGCAACCGACAAAGAAGCCAACTGTCCACCGCACATTTTATACGTATGCTCTCACAATTCCATTAATTTTATAAATTAAGTAGTACGTATTAAAGAAGAATGACCGTGTTGAGTGTGGTGGCCACACAGCGCTCACTAACTCAACGTAATGAGCTGTCGGCTGCCGTCATGTTAATGAAGCTGGCAGCTCGGGAGGCAGGCCACATTCTGGTGACGATACCAAGTCTAGCTTCGCTAAAATGAGTTCGTGCATGCAAATGACCCACAGTGGGCAAATATCCTGTTATCTCAAGCGTAATTCAAGTCAGATTTGATGTGGTGCGACTTCCCTGACTTGGAGTTCTTTACTCATTTCCGAGTCATGGGATCAGAGTATTATTGCTTCGTCATAACATGCTTTGCGTTGACATTTGCCCAATGTCAAGAGCGGACTGCGGAATCGCTCTACCAGCCACAGACTTTTGATGAAATTCTCTGGCAGGTTTTCGTAAGTGTTTTTTTAAAGAACTCATGAATCATGTGAAATTGAAATGAACGAGATGAATCAATTTGACGTTCGAAAACATTCGCATACAAGAAATTGCTTAATTCAATAAGAAGCGAAAAGCGGGAGTCTGACAAAATTAACAGACTTTACCTTGATGAGCAGAATGTCAAACATAACTAATTTAATGGTTCATTCGAGTCTTCATTATACGGAACTTGCATGAAAAACAAGGCTGAAAGAAAACGAAGAGTTTTCAACTTATGGTATAGCGAGAAACGTGCCTTTGGCTCAATGAGGGCCATTCTCGATGTAGCTTCATTTTTAGAGTGGTACGGGAATTTCTTGAGACGAGTTTATTTCTGTAAACAACATAAGCACAGAAAAAAATGAAACGAGTCTGTTCAATGGAAAATACAACCCTTTCGTTTCGTTTCAATTATGGTAAAAAACATATATTTATTTATCCTAGAAAAAAATTCCACTTAATATTCTATGAAACTGTTACTGCTAAGTTGTTAAAAACAATTCTATAGCGTAATTACGTATTCATCTAAGAGTACCAACACCAACAAGGATCTAAAATAAATGTTCTTTAATTTAACCTGTTAACGGTCACCGACCAGGTGGCCGGTGTTACATTCATACGGTATGTGCAATCGACACCGACCGTGTGAATGCAACATCCCAACGGACATCATATGATGTCAATAACCGTTAACAGGTTAACATCGGTACAAAGAGCTCGAATTAAAATTGAATAACAGGTTAACATCGACGTATGAAAATAGACATGAGGGTGAAATAAACATCGAATTCCGTGCAATTTGAGTGAGCTAGGAAATTAGCACGAGGGAGCGAAGTGACACGAACTTGAGGACTCTGTATAATTCTTCCAATGAATTTTTCAGATAGTCTAACTCAATCCTTGTTTTAATTAACTCGGAAAACTATAAGAGTCTTGAGGCTCCAGCATTCCTTTTAACGTAAAACTTACTTCTGCAATTCCTATTCCCTACCGGGAAATCTCCTTTTACTTAGTGGATAAGTTCCAATGAGAATCATTTTGGTGATCGCTGACGAACGACTTCCAGATCCATCGGCTCCGCTAAGTTTTTCCGTCTGAGATAAATTTCCCGCCTTCGTTGAAAATGAAGCACTTCGCTGATCGCCAAAGTTAAGTATTCAAATTTTATTTTCTCAAAGATACTGCAGAGACGGCAGCCTCGGTAGTTTAATTCAAAACAAAGGCACAGCCCCGTCAGATCCCATCATGATCTTTGACGTCCATTTCTCGACTTAGATGTACAGGTCAGTGAGATATTTCTTGAAAATAGGAGGCAATCGTGAACTGCCTTCTACGTACAGGCTCTAACCTCGTTTTCTCTTAATAAAACGACGGCTAATTTTTATTCAATGTCATAAAGGTTCGTCGAGGGGAGAGCGATTTTGAAATTCAAAACGTTCGTAGTCGTGCGGGAGGCTCGAGGAAATTTGCCATCTCCACTCCGAGATTTTGAGCGATGGAGGATTGGTGCACAAACTCGATAGAAGGTTCCCGAGACAGAAATGTTCAGGGGGCGTTTTAGCAAACACTAACGAAATACCCGACTTGAAAACATTTCATAAGTCATAAAGATTAGCTCGAAGTTAAAACACTCGCACTTCTGGAATTTTAGAATACCTCATCACTCTCAAATCGGATGTCTAAGCAGACGATATGTATTTCAGCTAAGGTTTCAGCTCGACAGCTCAGGGTGTACGCTGATACGTGCCCGGTCGCTATTACCACGATTTCAGCTTATAATTGAGGTCGGTTGTGTTGCTGAAGGCATGGTACGATTCCGTGAATGTAGCAAAATTTCAGGTGTCCGCCCAATTTAAAAGAGTACATTATATACGAAGCTACAAAAGAAATGTGGAAAATTTTAATGCAAGTTCTTCGAAACATTTCCCTTATTACGTGCGACTGAAATACTCACCAACTGGAGAAAGGGTAGCGTACATGGAAGCATTGTGGACGCTTGCATTCAGCCTGCATTTCTTTGTCAAAGCTCAAAGGCAAACTGCTCGTTACGTAATTTGGTACAGCATTTTACTTCATTTTGTTTGTGTCGTCATAAGGGTGCACTAAAAAGTATTGCATTAGTATCATAGATATCAATGACTTACTGAAGATTAGTTGGTAGACTTCTTCTGGGTTATATTTTATATTTCCTCGGTTATATATTATCATAATATAATATTTTACATTCAGAAGAAGCAGACAAAATTTACCTTCAACATGAATAACCCTGAGAGTTGAATTTTCTAACAATTTTTTTACACACTGCATTAATTACAAAATTACATACTGCAAATTAGGCTGAATATCTCCGTCTAAGTTTGGTATCTATGATACACGGGTAGCAATTTCATGGCTTACCTTAGTTTACACGGCGTCGCAGCGAAAACTAAAAAAGGCAAATGCGCAGTCAACTAACTACACTAGACAGCAATAGTACAGGGAGGGCAATCTAAGCAAGGCACCACAATTAAAAAAACGGAAATTGCAGGTACTGCTGATATAGTAAAACAACTTTAAAATCTCCTCTTGCGTTTTAAATGAACCTGGCCTTTTTACTATTTGTAGTTTATTATGGCAATACTTTTTTCGAAGGAACACCTTACTTATTGCCCACCCTCTAGCTTGTGACAAAAGATTAAATAAGGTAGGTAATTCTGAACCCATCTACTGAGATGTATTTAAGACACGTGTACTTCCTTTCATTCATATTTTTTAAATATTTCAAATTTTTACGCATCGGGAAAGTTCATGGGGTGTACATGGAAATATCAATGTGTCTTGGAGCGTATTTTCGCGAAAGTTCAATTCTGCACTAGAAGAGTCTGATCGAACGGGACTTGCAGCCCGAATTAAAAGAGGACGCTTATATATAATTGGCCTCATGTTTTTAGCCAGTGCCATGGTTTCCGGGGTCGCATTATGTTTTTTTAGCGCATTTCAAGAAAAGTGATGAGCCAAACCTTTCAAATAGAAGGGCAACGTGGTTGACAATTTAAAAATCTGTAAACAGATTGAATTTGCGATAGTTAATTCATAAAAAAATATGCATAACTTTCCACAGCAAATTATTAAATTGACCCTAGAATTTCAGGTCAAATCGAAGAAAAATTCAGCGTCGAACACAGAGCCTTGGCCTCGGCGGCTGCCTATATATACAGATGTTCTTCAGCTAAATAATGAGGCTTCTGGTCTGCTGGAAGGCCAAGAATTGTTTAATGAGGAGAGATTTCTTGATGCAGAAAAACTGGCGCGGCGCGATTAAATGATTTTGAGGAATCAATACCGGTACGAGAAACAGAGTTGGCTGGATGGGCGAAATCATTCGAGGCCTAGAACGATGTTAACGAATAATAAAACTTAGTGTATAGTTCGATCGTTTCCTGTGCAGAGCATTGCGTGCTAAACTGTTAAACAACTGAAGCTGCATGCGGTCGTGAAAGCAATTCCTTTCTCGCATGTTTGCTGTGGGAGCAACATGAAAGCAAGGAAACATGTTAGCTGTGGGAGCAGCATGAATGCAAGGAAGCATGTTAGCTGTGGGAGCAACATAAATGCAAGGAAGCATGTTAGCTGTGGGAGCAATATTTATGCAAGGAAGAACTGTCATGAGATTGAACAATAAATACATTTATTTCGTTGTGCAAAGTTCGATTCTTTTCATTCTTGCAAGCCATATCTGCTCATTTCTGGATCGCCGAAGTAATATGCAGATATAGTTCTATTCATGAGAATATTTCGCTGGATAATGGAGCATTCATGTCCCAATTCCCACGCTTCTGGCCACGAGACTGGCGGCCTCGAGGAGAATGCTTACACGGACGACATCATTCAGTGACGGTTCACAACCACCATGAAGCGAGTTTTGCAATGCCCAAACAACATGAAGCGAGTTTTGCAATGCCCAAACACCATGAAGCGAGTTTTGCAATGCNACATGAAGTGAGTTTTACAATGCACATACACCATGAAGCGAGTTTTACAATGCACGAACAACATGAAGTGAGTTTTACAATGCACATACACCATGAAGCGAGTTTTACAATAACTGATGTGCGATTATTCAACGTCTTGAATCCGAATGCAGACGCTTGACTTTGAAAGACGTGTACAATTTTGCATGTCGATGCCGAGCGAATATTTAAGTGGGAATCAAATCCCTCGGGATATTTCATAGGGAATCAATCATAGAATTTATAATCACCATGATGCGCTTTAAACAACCTTTAGCTTTACTGAAGCTAGTGTACTTTGCGACAAAACTGTTACTCAGTACATCAATTGCTTCTGAAATCATCGCATGCTGTATACGTCAGTGAACTCTGTGCTTCAAACTATTTATGTCCCTTAGGTGGAGAAGTATTTTTTCCTTTCAAATTAGAACTTAGTTCGAGATGATTATAAACAGCATGAAAACCGCGAAAGGAGTTGTGATATCGAAATAAAGGAGCAATTCTTTTTTTTTTTTACCTTCACAGATTACTGTGGAAACCCGTTGCCGAGTAACATCTCACATGAGACTTTGAGGTTGAAGCTTCCTTTTCCAAGGGAAGCACTCCATGGTTCGGTGAAAATCAGTTTTGCCCCAGTCGGGAGGCGAACCCTGACTTCCCAGCTTTGAGCCTGACACGGTACCAGAACGCCACGGAGCCCACAGGACCTAACAGAAACATAAGCCACGTAACTCTAAAATACATAAAAATCGGTTGTGGTGTGATGGAACCCTTGCTTGCATGTCCAGCGCTGCATGGCTGCGGCCGTTCTCTCAGTGATGAGGTTTTGTAAAGGGAATTTCGGCAAGCTTTGCGCTATTCGTATTTGCATTTGGCTGTCCCCAGCTCAGGTACGTGCATGCTAATGACATTTAAATGAACGACACTTTGTGGAGCTGCGCCGGGGGTGTGAGGTGCTGTGTGGGCGTACGAAGGTTCATTAAGGCCTTAGCTCTCGACGAAAACTTGATTCTGTGTCAGAGCGGCGCTGATAACATAATTATGAAACTGAGACTTAATATCGGCGCGTGATTTATTGTATCTGAATAGGGATAGGTAATGAATAATATCGCTATTTGATGTGCCAAGTCAGGTATAGAAATCACACACGGGCAGATTCATGTAACTGTGCACTTTGGCATACAGAAATAAAAGGAGAACATGAATACCTGAAATAACATTCTTCTTTTCGAAGAATGCCTCGCAAAAAACGGAATGCTGAGGTACAGAACACATACGTCACAAGTTCATGTTTGACTGACGCTCCTCCCAGATACAGTTGATGCCCTGCAGCAGCTCCACGGCCGCAAAAATTCTCCGGTAGTCCGCCTGTCCAGCGGAATATATTCAGCACTCGAAGTGACCTGCCTGCATCGAGGCAAGACAGCTCGCTGATTGGTTCTCAGGGCGGTGAAGCAGGACCAATGGCGCCCTCCAATCACGGACGTCAATTGAAGCCCTGCGTTTCCGCCTCCAGAACAACTGAGGCTGAGAGCTGATGAAGGGCGACCATCTTCCATCCCTCACTGGTGATGGGTGACTACCCTTCATCCTTCACCACCTTTCATCCTTCATTGATGAAGGACGACCATCCTTCATCATTTACTGATGATGGGGACTACTTTTCATCTTTCAATGATGACGGGTGACCATCTCACATCCTTCAATGATGACGGGCGACCATCTCACATCCTTCAATGATAACGGGTGACCATCTCTCATCCTTCAATGATGACGGGTGACAATCTCACATCCTTCAATAATGACGGGCGACCATCTCACATCCTTCAATGATGACGGGCGACCATCTCTCATCCATGATTGCTGAGAACAAAACCTCTGCTGCTCCCGCTGGCTGTGAGCATTTATTTTCAGCGAGTTTTACTTTCATCACCCGGACGTCACGTGCGCCCGACGCACAAGCTGGTGCTGCGTGCGGTGAGGGGAAACGGGTATTTGAATAATTACGAAATTCAACTGAATAGTAGTTCCTCTAAAACTAAATAGTGAAACTTGCAATAAAATGTATGAGTGTACAATATGCATTAACATGCCTAACTCAGAATAAATAATCGAAAAATTCTTTAGATGACAAAATAAACGCACAGTGAAAAAAGTGTTACGTCACTATCTGAGATAAGTTTTGAATATGTGATTTGTGCAAGTTTCAACAACTAAGTACACCGTAAATTTATGGAAAAACCAAAGTGGTATGTGATGAAAGGTTGTCATGAGTTTTAGGGTGAGTTATTTATTCTAAGCCCGTGTAAAAACACCACGAGATGTCAAAGCCAAGGGAGTTATCAGAAGAGGTGAATGATCGGTATTATTTCTACGTACACCGCGAAATGAACTACCGGAATTTTTGTAAGACCTTAAATGTCCTTTAAAGTGCTGGAGGTTACATTATAAAAAATAGAAGATGACTAGCAACGGAAATTTTTCTAAAGGAATGGTGTACCCCAAAAATTTTCAATTAGAAGTTAATGAAATGTGTATATGTAAGGCTAAAACTAATCCGTTTATGATAAGAGATGAATTTTAGAAAGACCTTAGTGCTACTGGGACACACGACTTCGAGAGAATAACTGAGCAGTAACTTCAGAGGCAAGAACTTAAATCGCGGTCTCCTCTTTTGAGCACATCAACGGTTATTTTAAACAAATTTTGTGATCTGGTGAAAGCATGTTAAATATTTATGGTTATAACGATGTCATATTGGGAAAAAAGGTGGAACAGCATTCACTCAAAATAACACCCTCCCAACTGTGAAATAGGGTTGTGGGAGCGTAATGGAATTCATTATTGTTCGCATTTAATAGTGTTGAACAGTTGGACATAACTGAAGGAAATAAAAGTGAAACGAACTATCTTAAAATCAAGAAGATAATTTGAAAAATTCTGCTGGGAAACTAGATCTTGGATCTGAATGGTTGTTTCAACAGGACAATGATCCTTAGCGTAACATCACGGTAATTCGTGTTAAAATTCCAAGCAACGATAGCAAGGTACTGACATGGCCTGATCAACCACCGGATTTGAATTCGATAGGAAATTTAGGGAGGAAATACGAAAGCCAGATTTACAAAAGGCGGCTGAACAACTTCAATGAACTGAAGGTGATTACCAAAAAATAACAGGCTAAAATTTCACTCAAATCTTGTCAGGAATTAATAAGAACTTACCGGAGCCGCCTACAAGCTGTAATTGAAAATAGAGGACTATATTCAATACACAGGGCGTTATATCGTCCTACATGTGCGCTCATAACACGCGTGTGTACGTTTAATGCATATGTATGAATTTGTATGTGAATTTGTACATATACATACATGGTGTTTCAGGATTCATTGAACAAATTTTAAAATTTGGTGGGTTTCGGGGAAATAAACTTAATTTACAATACGGAGGCAAGTCCAAAAATGTGTAGGTAAATAGTTACGGAAACTTGTAAGTTAGAGCGTGTCGGTAGGGAAATAAAATATCAAAGTCAGAGCTAGTTTATTATTACGAACGAACAGTACAAACTTTGAAGGCAGGTAGGTATTCACAGTGGGTGTTCGAAATTCCGCTCGTCTGCTGTGATACATGCGTAAAAACGCCGGCGCAATGATTGCTGAACTCGAGCGAAGGCACTAGAAATATCAGAAATCCTTCTAGAAGCGTCAATAATCCTGCCGATGAAATCTTCTTTGGACGGAACTGGTGCATCGTACATCAAACTCTTCAGTTGTCATCAAAAGTAAAAATCTAGGGTCCTTAGTAGTATTTTGTCCTCTATCTCTTGAGTCCAAACTCGGCTAATATATATTTTAAGTGCGCATCGTGGTCAGAGCTTTCTATTTTTTTATTCATGTAAGTATAATTGGAAACGATTTTTTTTCTCAGTTACGGAAAAAAATTTTCAGAAGATTTAGAAACACAGAAAAGGTAAATGGCCAGATATTCGTAAACATCTACGTAAAAAATGAGAACGCAGTCACTCAAAGTCTACGGAAATTAGGGCTCTATTTTTACAAATGATCTTCCAAGAGCGATTCAACATACTTTTATGGAAAATTATCTAAATAAACCTAGGCGAACCAACCTAACCTAACCTAGCCCAACGCAACCCAACCCAACCCAATCCACGCTAAC
>VOMN01100621.1:0-28235 GCA_014899125.1 Orchestia grillus
AGGTCCATTGTACCTTGCAAGCAGGTGTTCACATTTTCTATCAAAATTCCAACTAGCTTTCTTACCGAGCTTCTTCTTTTCTTGCGATGCTCGGTCGTTGATTGGGATTTCATATAACTGCGAAACAAAGTAATGCATTTCAGTTTAACAAATACTGATAATGATGTATGTATCAATATTTTGGTATTTTAGGACACTGCTTCGCAACTCTTTTAATACAGCCCTTTAATTTGGCATCCGTTAACTATTTTCGCATGTGTGAGATTTCGAACAAATCTCAGAACATGTTTTCAAAAATGTATGAATGGATAATATTTCTACGTACTTTTTCGTTCAATATTTTTTTTGATTGCTAGAAGTTTTTGCAATCTGAGATTCGTTCCTGGTTCTCGCAAGTAAAGGCTACTGACCTGAAGTGTAAACGCAGCGTTCAATTCCGATTGTCGGCTGAACTATTCTCCCTGGGGCGCTAAGGAGCAGCAGCGGCAGGTAATAATATCTTCTACGCTACAACGATCCTTCGTGAGGAACACAACTAGGAGTGTCCTGTCAATAATGTTTCATGCCCACGAGTAGCTGTTTTCTGTCATAGGTAGGAAAGTACTTAGGTATTTTATTTATGCTGAATCTAACTATAGCAATTTTTTTTTCACTTAAGAAGAAATGTTACATGCATTGTTTGTTCACGCAACGCTGAACATAACGACCTCTACACCTACAGTGGAAGGAACCTTCCACTTTAAAAGAAACGGAGTTTCTTTTAAAGGAGCAGCAGCGGCAGGAAATTATAAAGATCATGAGAGATTTAAAACAAATGAATAATCAAACTATTGATGCCTATGCACAGTTTCATGGCTAGGTCTTAGGAATGCAAGGTACTGACCTAAGAAGCCAGTGTAGGAGGTGGATTGTTGCTGCACTTCTGTTTACGTGTATGAAGTAATGCAACGTACAGTTAAATGAGCTCATTAATTTTCCTATGCTTGTCCAGCAGCAACATTTGGCCAACTTGATATGCAAGCCACGAAAAAGTGGAGTAGAATATATGTACGAACTTTTGGCGACTATCCAATGACATCTTCGATTTTGAAAGACGTTGCGTCCAATGTTAAATAATTCTAAGTTTTATGGAATTGGTTCGCCTTGGGCTTCGAGGGTGCATGGAGTTGAGTACATTAGAGCTTGTAAGACATTCTAGTTAGATTGGAACAACAAGTGAATGGCTATTCTGCCCTATCTTAGCTTGGATTTCATCTCTCATGATCTTTAATAGTTATTTTCAGTATGAATTTTGTTAGTTAGTTTGTATGTTTGGACTTGCTGTGTTTCCGTATTTCTGTCAAGTGCACGCTTTGCATTTTCGTCGAAGATGATGTCTATGTTTTGTGATTTAACTCTTCATAGAGTTTGATGACAAGTTAGTGATCACGAACCATTTTTTCAACGTATTTATGACTGACCATTCCCAATATTTTGAGGCAATTTCAAGTTCAGAAATTTAATTCATCTCAATTTGGAGAGGTCATTTTACATAAATTAGCCAGTTTTCGTCCCACTCCCTGAAGTGAGAACGCTGCTGAGGCGCACTCCAGAACCATAACTTTAGAACGGGTCTTTTTGCCAAGCCAACTGTTGGGTATTATGCAGTACTGTAATAGTTATTATATAAATGCATTTGTATATTAACCAGTAATTTAAGCGTCTAGTGAATAGATATATAGCATTATGAAGAACGAGTTCTCGTTGGCATGTTCTCTCATTTTCGTCGTGTTCTATTTATAGTGAAAATTATTTGCTGTCTGCTATTCGATGCTTTTCAGTAGTCGGAAAATTTGTTGTGCGTCGTTAGTTAAAGAAAGCTCGGTATGTTTGTTCGTTCAGTGAGCGATTATAAGTTTCCGTGGAAATTTTGCCAAATTAAGGATTGAAAGATTGTACAGACTTCATTCGTAATTCCATCGTATCTTAGTTTTTACGGTACATTTTTTCATCATTTTGTTTCAGTTTATAGTAGCTTTAGAACCTTGGATATCCTCTACCGAAATTTTCGCTGAAGCAATGCAGGTAATGCGTTTATTAGTCTTCCAAGCCCACATCATGATCATCCAAATCAATGTGTATCTGTACCTACGTTTACTTCTATAGTTTGAGTTATATTTTCAGGGAGTGTTATATGATGGATGTGTTAATATGCCTGAAATGAGACTAATTTGCTTGCAGTATTTCACGGTCTAATATCTTCATCTTCTCTCCGTTTCCTAGTTGAATCTTCATATTTCTGTCTGTATTTCCATCTCACATCTGGGAAGATGAACTGATTTGTTACCTTGTTGTGTTCTATGAACGTGTTCTATCTTGCGCAGTTTAAGTTTCGTTATCGATCAATTTCGCCGTTTTTGAAGAGAGAATGGATACGAATGGTGAAAATTTCTTAAATCAACGGTAGTAATAATTTCAATTGAGTAAAATACGCAAATTTTTGAAGTGCGTACGAATAATTTTATTATTTTATCACAATCTAATTGATCAGTGTAGCTTGTTTTCATTGTTAATTTACCGAGTCATCGGAAATTGTTCATCGGGGAATTTGATATCGATTGAACTAGTCTCGGCTCCCCGAAGTTTCGTTTTGCTCATTCAGTATTGCTACTTCCCGTCTAATTCCCACCTCTGATGATTTTGTGCTAGTGTTTTTCTTTAGTATTTTTTAAATTAGTTGAATTGTTACAAAAATTGAAGAAACTCGGCGTGACCAGTGTTTTGAATTTGTACCTGCGTTTACGCAATTAAATTTTTTTTACTCTGCGAACTTGTGAACGCAAGTTATGAACTTTTCTCTCGTGCAGTTGTGCGAAGTAAAGCTGTATGTGGCGTTCATTTGATCATTAATGTGCGCGATATTCTTCCTTGGTCACTGCTCCAATGTATTCAATTTTTATGTATTTAAATAGCACACCTACTTTCTACTTCGTATTCGATATGAATGATATAGAGACCAGTAACACTGTCATACAAGGCCTGCTGGGCTCAGGGTTCCTAAATGACTGAGCTTATTTTTCTGGTCGTCTTTTCACCAAACCTTGGTGTTATTGACTTCTTTTGCACCTGACGCTCTCGCGGTATTGGCCCTCCTCGGACCAGGATGCATCACTGCCTCCGTCGATGATGTGCCGATTGTCCCGACGCGGTAGGTTATGCAGAGGGAAGCTGTACATGTCCTCTTTTATCTTACACGAACCTGATTGGGTCTTCTATTCCCTTCCTTCAGGTGGGATTTTTCATTTCCGTCCATCAAACGAGATTTTTTATTTCTTTGTCGAGTGGAGTTTTAGGATTTTTACAAGGGGATTTTCCCATTACCTTTCCTGAAGTTTTAATTCTCGTTGCTGAAGTGAGCTTTCCATCTGGCAGGCTAAAGGAATTTAGAACTCCTTAGAAGTTTTTGATTATCAGGAAAACTGATTTGCTGGCTTTCCCGGGTAATCAGTGAAAAAGTTGACTTACCTCGGCTACAAAACACTCATTTATGGAGGCTACTTGCACCCCTGTGGTGCCGAAAGCTACGTGCGCTTAGGTTCCTCATGGGTGAGGCATTCATTGCAGTCTGGCCATTGAAAATCTTTTGGGAATGCATTCTATTTGTTTGTGCTTTAGATCTCAAGTGCAACCTTAATCTACACTCAAGTAGGAAATAATAAAACTTTCGCAGTTTGTGGTTGCTTCAAAGTACCTTGTCAATCGTTTAGTTGCGAGCACACTCGCACAATTGGAAGCAGTGACCAAGTGTACCCTACTCGAAGCTGATGGGCTAACTTTACCTTACCAATTCTGCATGTATACAAGGACAGGTAACGTGCAAGACCAATTGATTGGGCTTGACCAGTTTGAGCAGGTAATAATTTTAATATATACATACATATAAATATATGCTTTATTTTATTCTAATGTTATTGAGGTAAGATAATGAAAATTTTTCGTGTATAATGATGCAATGCGGGTGTTGTGATCTTTCTTCGCGTTAGACTCGGGTTTTTGTTGCTTCACATATTTGTATTTATCATATTACTAATTTGCACACTTCGTTTTTTTTCTGAAAACTGATGTTTCAGTTTTTTCTCACGTTTTTTTTCCAGTGATTTGTTATCTGAATTAAGATTTTTCCTTGTCATGAAATACGATCTACCTCTCTAGCTTAATCATGACTTAACTTATTTTAAAACGGGTTGAAATGTTTATTGTTGATAACTGGAATTCTTCGAAGTTCAAGGAAACTATGGTCATCATGGTTCACTCGTGGCGTCATCGAATTAAGAACACTTCTACCATGTTTGGTTTCACTTGAGCTCTACGAAATTGCACATGTTAACTAGTTGACTTTATTCCAGAACCATTTATTTGAACGCATATCAAAAGATATCGGCCCATACATATACGCTCCTAGTGTTTTACCTTTGACCTATGTCTCTTTGCATATGTATAGTATGTTTGAAAGTAAAACTTAGCGTTCGTCATATTTCTCTAATGTGTGAAAACCAAACGTGGCAAAAGAGATTCTTTTTGGTTCGACACCAGCGCATTACTTCACCTATTCAGATGTGTTGCCTATTGCTGGTGTTTGTGCCCTTCAAGGCTATTTCTGTTCGTTGTCGTGTCTGGACCTTTATTTTTTATCGTGTTTAAGGAGATGTCGCTTACATTGCAGTCTGATTTAACTGCTTCGTTTTCCCAGTTAAATCGCTGAGTGGAAATATGTCCACTTGAAGAAATCGGGTTTGTTTCGACCCGATTCCCTTTTCAACTCAGGCCTTGTTGTTTTTATTTCTAATTTGTTGTCAGTTTTGGATAATGAGTGTTCTTACACCCATTTTTGTTAATTAGGTGTCACTTGGAATTGCTCGTCGTCACTTCAAATAATCCGTCTCTTAGTTTTGTTAGTTTATTTTTACTGCCTCAAACATCTTCTCAATTCTATATTTTTTTGTTACTGTGTTTTTGTTTGCCTTTTTCTTTCCGTGAAAGTTGGCATAAAACCACGACTGTTATTTTGTAAATATACATCGACAAACCCACATAACATCATAATTTTTCTCTACAAAATTTCTAATAAATGTCTTACGAATGATGATTGTATCATTTCACCCTTGACGCTGCTTAAAGGTCGTTTGAATACGATCAAGAACAAGATTGCGACTTATGAGGAACGCACGCGTCTGTCGGATTGAGTTATGTACGACGAGGGGGATGGGGGTTGTTCTCATGTGAGTTGTCCCTCAAAGCGATGTGATTATTCAAAACTTCTCAATCAAAAAACTGTTTGAAATTTTAGTTGCGACTGCGCTGGACTTGAATAAGTGTTGCTTGGCTGTTAAAGGACCAGGAGAGGATAGGGAAAGAATATCGTTGGGAGGCACGTTTTTTATCTTCCAAGTATCTCTTCACTCTTCTCCATCATGTGTTTTTACTTTTTACTTACGTAAACGTCTGTTCCCCAATTGAATTTCACTCATTTTGGCCGTGCCTCCGTATAATGCTCGATGTTCATCTGCATAAGCTGCTTAAAAAAACTGACGTTGAAGTAACTATAAGCTAAAGAAATATGAACTAAAAAAAGTAATTTATTGGACACACCTGATTTAAGCGTCAAATTGCAGTTGAAAAATAGGCCACAAAATGGGAAAAAAGTTCAACTTTTTATGAATTATGCAGAGCTAAACATGGAAAATTCGAATTTGAGTCGTGTTAAATCTTCAACGGAGCTGTATTCTCTAGTGCATGCCTAACACGTATTGACGGTGTCATGTGAATTTACAAGTGTACTGAAAAAACTCGCGTCGTTTGTAAGAGGGAGAAGATCGTTTCTTCCAATTGTAGTGACGCGTTTTTCCGGTTAATTGCCCTTTTAGTTAATTCAGTGCTGCAGGAAAAAATGTTTATCACTTAGACATTATCAACTTCGATTTTTAATATGGTAGCTGAGAGCTCACTGCAGTGTGGTGATGGTAATCAACAACTTTAGTTCTGCACAAATACGCGGAGTATTTCGTCATACGCGGTAACGTCGAAAGTTACTAATGAAACGCTATAAACCTAAGACAGAGTTGAGTACATGACCCAAGTACCGATATAGAATGAGACAGTGATGTCTTGAAGTAGAGTTAGAGTATATTGAAATAGCAATAACTGTACGTCGCTTGACCCTTGCGATATATTTTGAAACGTTGCTACAACTTAGTTCTGATGCCATTACAGCAGATAACAAAATAAGTGACACGTAAATGGTTCTACCTTTCGACGTAAAAAGTCTTTACTCCGGTAAATTTAAATGCGATGAGGCATCGATAACTAAAAAAATGCAGTATAACAAGAATTTTACGGTTCTACTTTTACTAGTCCGTGCTCGACATTAACTAACATTGCCACTCCATCTCCACACTCACAGTATGCAAGCTAGGGAAAGCGAGAGGTACTAACACAAAAACAAAACTTATGATGTAGCAGTTCAAAAGTTGGTCTATTGCCATAACGTCCTCATCTTAGAATAAATGACACTGAAACAGTTTCCAGATCTATATTTGTTTATAAGTAATAAGTGTTAAATGTACGAAAAAATTAGGTAAATTAATGTCACGTGATTAGTCATTGGGTATGCGGCTGATACGCGTTCAACCACATAAGATTTTTTATACCCAAGTTTTATCTCGTAGTACTGAGTTTCACCACAGTGGTTGATGCATAATCGACTTGATGTATGACTTTTAAAATTAATTGTTGTTGTAATTACAACGTATAATTATTGCTGATACATCGGTACTGCACAATGTGTATTTGTTCAGTCCTGTATTGAACTCCATTGATTACCTAACGGTTTTTTCGGAGCGCAGGAGTAGGTGATATGAAGGATGTTTATCAGCATCTACGTACATACATTACGGGGTGTGAAATTTTGAAATATGTGCAAATATGCTGATATTATGTAAATAATCTAGATGAATTCATGTATCGCTTGATAAAAGACTTACGAGTATAGTCATTAATGGCATAATTAGGTACATATGGTAAATATGGTGGCTTTGTTGTGAAATGTTAACCGTTCGTGTTGCCCAATTTTCTCTTAAGTCAGGGAAGCCTAGTAAAGTTATTGTAGTTGTTGTTCCAATGCAGTTGCTCGCATTTGTATTTCACTCGTGTTGTTGCTACCACACAAAGTTCGATTAAAACTTAAGATCATGAGCCCGCTTGAGCTGCAGCATAACGGTTATGGACCTCACAATGGCCTATCGTGCTCCTCATTCTGCATGGACACTAGAGCCTTGTGAAGTGGACCGTCGGGGGCGAAGAACTTTTTTTTCTATGGGACGGATTACTTTCAACTTTGGCGCTCGTATGTAGCTCTAATGAAGGAGACTTTTTGTGTCAGTGGCTTTTTAAAATTTTTCGAAAAAAATGAGTTGTTAACCAAAACGTATGGTTTGAATTTTCAAAAAGCTTCACGGCTAAAATTTGTGTTCTCTGACGATAAGGTTCGTTGTAATTGATGTGCTTTAACGCAAGGAACCAAACAAAGCCACACAATTCAGGACAAATGAAACAGGAATTTTGATACAAACAATGAAAGAACGATTTTATTCCCGCATTGCGTGAATAAGTGTGGCGTGATTTCAAAATTCTAAAAGAATTAGGCTGGTTTTTACATTACACTTCCGCGTCGATTGAGAGAAGTTTCATTTTTGTAGTCAAAACCTCTACTACAAGATGAAATCCTTCGAGTTCAAAATAAAACGTTTTTTCAGGGGAAGCAAAGAAATGAAAAATGTTTCGTTTTTTGCGGAGTTACATACCAATTAACTGCAAAAGATGAATTTTATGCACTAGTGAATCAATTTAAAACGATACTAAGTGCTCTGACTGGTGCACTGCACTTGAATTATGGGAGGTGGTGAGGTTGGGGGGAGTTTCGAGAATGATCGTGGCCTTAGCTGCCATGAGGCGAGTGTGAGCTCCCTCCCGATTAATGTGGCCCTGTTCAGTGCAGCGGCCACAGCACTTGGTTAGCAGCATACTTGATTGATTTTATAACGTATCATTTGCTGGCAATAACTTTGTAACTTCATCAAAATTATATTTTTCTCTTTCTTCGCCCATAGCGGTTAGCTTCGCAGGTACAGCTTTGGTAAAAGTATGCATCAGAAAATATTTTGCAATAACGTAATTTTTAAACATTCGAACAAACTCTAACCCGACGGTTCCATTAAGACTGATTCAGGATTGTCTTATGTCATTTATTTTTTGTTTTTAGCTAACCGATATATGTTCAAATCTAGGCGTACTGTTCGTCTCCTTGTGAAATTTTTAAGAACTTTGCCTGTGGTATACACAGAAAATTCTTGAATCAAGAGCGTATTATGAGAAGCGCATGCCCGACTTGCGTTTTCAGATTGCTCAATAAATTTCATGACCCCTAAAATCTTAACTGACGAGCGTTTGATTGAGTGAGCTGCGACATCTGACTTGAATAGAATGCATAAAAACAAGTGATACCTACATGCCAGGGCTATGTGGCTGCACTTGATCTTTGCTGCTGCTGCAGGTGTCTAGTCGGCGAAAGCAAGCATGCAATGCGAGGGTCATGCTACAGCCGATATATTAGGAGGAAAAAACTGCTCCTGTGTTTGGTATTTGGCGTTTTCTTAGTTCTTGAGGTCAGCCTTGAAATGAACTTCAAGCGGCTCATGAATTATCTCAAGGACTCGCCATCCAAATAGCATGCAACGAACCCTTGCTAAAACGCCCCATTACCCTCTCATAGTAGCTCTGAAAAGTGGTAGTTCTAAGTTAATTTTTTTAAAGAATTCTCGATCGTAGCCGTGGTTGGTGCTCACATTATAGGTTGTTTTCTTCATTTAATAGGCTGACTTTCGCTTCAGAGACCCGACCCCTCAGAGGGCATAGGATATTCCATAGGCAACAGGGTTTGGCAAGTAAGTTTGTCTATGCTGTTGGGATCAGCATCCCCAGGGAGACATTGTTAGGTTACCTCAGTTTTAGCTAGGCCTTCGGGACTTCTATCTTTCGTGCCCACTTTTTTTCACATTCCCATGCTCTCTTCACTCATAAATCTTTATCTTTTTTTCCTCTTACTCTCAACTTGTTGTTTCTATGCGCTGGGGATCTTGCGTGGGAGCACACCTTGTGAATAGATTCCCCGTTCTCCCAAGTCCATACTCAATGGTCCCTTCTCTTTCGATGCAAAATCGTCTGAGTTACTAAAGCATTGGTATCCTACTACTACTTCTATTGCTATTACTACTATAACTACTACTACTACATACTACTACTACTTCACTTCAATAATGTGCTAATTAAAATTGGCTGCAAACTATCACATAGAGCTTGTATTAAACAGTTTTTGTTTACAAGGTGTGTAATGTGCTAATTAAAATTGGCTGTAAATTATCACATAGAGCTTGTATTAAACAGTTTTTGTGAACAAGGTGCGTGTATTCATACTTGCATTAATTTCATTAGCTGTCAAAATATTGGTGCAGATTTGTTGATAGGAGTTTGCTAGGATTTGCGTCAATATGCGTTATGTAGAAAGCATGTATGACGAAATGAACAAGTAAAACTGTCTAATAAGCATTTACCTGTACGTCACTAGCGCCTCAATAATTTCAGCAGTGTCGTGGCCTCGGAAAAAAAATTACTTAACATTAAAATGATACAAATACCTTGTATTACGCAAGAAATCGTGTAACTTGAGCTCAAAAATATTCGCCTCAGGGTGCATAGGTTGGGCAATAGGGTTAGGTTTGCTTATCGTATGCTATCGTACTAGGACTGACGTTCCGAGGGGCAATGCTACCTTTGATACCTTCGGTACCTTTGAGATGTTTGGGTCTTCACGCTCGGGCCACACTGAGGTGCCGCCGCTTTGTGTGCATGGTGTGTTTTCGCATATCCGCGAGCTGTTGAACGAGACCGTTTCCCTCTGCCGTTTGATGATGGTGAGGCAAGGGAGGCCTACCAGGGATAGTTTGTAGAAAGTTATCCAGCTTCGTCTTAGAGATGTCCAGGGAACCATCGAATTCGCTTAGATCTTTTGGCAGAGCTGCTAGGTCACCTTAGCTAGAGAGGCTTTCGGCACTTCTGTCTTTAGTGCCCGCTTTTTTCCAATTTTTACACCTTCGTTATCTTCTTTTCCTTTTCTTCCTATGCGTTCTTAACTTGCTGTTTGTATGCATAGGGGATCCTGTGGGAAGACACCTTGCATTTGGATTCCCCTTTCTCTATTGTCCGACTAAATGCTCCCTTAGAATCATGCGGATATGGAGCCCTGTACTAACTAACTTATTTTAACAAATATTGTGTCCGGCCTCTTCGTCTCACTCGATCGCTTTGGAGGCTTATTAACTCCGAAACGAAACAGGAATGTTTGTGAACTTCATTATCTTAGAAAAAAAGTGTTTCTACAGTCTAGTGAACATTGAACAATGACCCAACTTGCCGTAGGTGTCTGCGGGTCTGTAAAAAATTATGTTACCGATGGTTTTGCGGAATTTGGGAGTGACAATAAATTTTGTTTACAGGCTTGTAGACGTTGAGCAGCGATGGATTTGAACTCTATAACTTACTACAAAACTATTTCTTAATGTTTGCAAACAACGATCATTAATGTGTTTGAACTTTACAACTTACAACAAAAATAGTCACGCAGGTATGTAAACAACGATCATTAATGTGTTTGAACTTTACAACTTACAACAAAAATTGTCCCACAGGTATGTAAACAACGATCGTTAATGTGTTTTTGAACTTTACAACTTACAACAATAATAGTCCCGCAGGTACGTAAACAACGATCCTTAATGTGTGTGAACTTTACAACTTACAACAAAAATAGTCTTGCAGGTTTGTAAACAACGAACAGCGACGTGTTTGAACTTTACAGCTGCCCGCTGCGGAGCGCGACGCTGGGCGTGGTGCTCTGCTTTTCACCTGGTCTGCCCTGCTTACCTTTGATCTCGGCCTGGTGGCGTATGTGGCCGTGTGCATATATACATAATGGAGCTCCTTCAGGTGCTAAGCACGTCCTACCAAAATGTGTCTAACCTGAATGGGTTCTACTCCAAGCTTGAAAAACTGTGAGTCTTAAATGGAATTTTACTTTAAGTTTGGCAGCGAAGTTAGCGTCAAATTTGATTCAAATCTTTGAAGGTAAATGACCCTGTTTTTCAAGCATTACACTTTGTTTGGACATTGTGTTTTTTCACTTTAAAAAACAGTGTATCATATCTTCACAAAAATTTATCCCTTCAGCAAAACGTTGTACTTGAAATCTGCAACATTCGCGTCGACAATACTGAAAAACTGCGAACTTCGGAACACTTTGTGTGGAACCGAATTTGGTGTATCAGATCACCAAATTTGGCAGGACGGCACGCGTCCTTCGGTAAAAGATCCTTCTTGTGTCGGGGGCAGAAAAGCTGAAAGGCGTGGCTCCAACCACCGCACACGGCAGTTGTCTGCCTCTTATTTAGTACACACGAGTGAACTGGAATCCGACGAAAACGGAGTCAATGGAAACTTGCTAGGCTTGAATTTCCTGGGTGTCCTTGCCACCGTGCCTGTCGGGAAAGGTTAACTGTTGCTGGTAAAGGTACCCCATTTTCTTGCGCTTCAATTTATTGGTTCAACTTGTGACAGCATGATAGGTTGGCCTCTGACTTTATCATTGGCTTTTAACGAAGCCGGCTGCTAATGTTTGCTTTAAGATCTTTCTATTAAAATGAGTCATGATCGGGTTTTTATCTGATACGATTATTCTGGTGGTGGTTGATTTCAATTTGATTTCGAATTACTTAAAGAGCAATAAATATAAATCTTGATAAACGACTGATGTTCATCAGTTTTATTACATTTCATTTTAAGTTGTAGAATGACAAATATTTTGGCCTGAATCAAAATATCCATTGAATAATTTTGTTTGTAGTGGATATATACCATAATATCTGCATATCATCTGATTCTCAATATCGAACATACTTTCCTTTCTATAAGATAGCATCACTATTCTGAATCAGAAACTTTTAAATAATTCTTTCTAACGTCATGCATTTCATAATCAATTTGAATTTTAAAATTCCTTTTTTCTTTGCTTATGGGGAGCATAACGGGGAAGATTTAATTGAAAACCTGAACAAGTTATGAAGATTTCCATTTACCAAATGAAGTGAGTTCAGGAGCTGGTGTAAGAATTACATCTGACGTCGGTCAAAGCTGAGTTGATCTCCCGTCACATGATAATTTTTCAATCGGCGGTGCATTTTATTCTGCGAAACACGGTCGCAATACGTAGACTTTACTCCAAATGTTGAACTCGTATGAAAGCAACTAGAAAACTCGACTTTTCTTTCCGAATACTTGCATTTTTTGTTTAAAGTTCATGTCGAGCCCAACTGGTCTTTCGCAACTCGTACAAGACTTCGCGTAACAAGACGCTTCTTTTGAAACTATTCCATTCCACACAACACATGACACGGAGAGGGTTCATGTGGGGCGAGTCTGCATTTTGTTCAAAGTAATTTTTCCCTCAGGTCAACCCTTTATATGTGATCTTACTGCACTATTTATAACTGAACTGCAATCTTTATTTAATTCAAGACACGCTTTCTCCTGCTTGAGTAAATTAGTTTTTTAAATTTTGCTTCTTGAGTAATCTTTCTAATAAAGTAATACCGATAAATTTTTTTAACCGTACTTCAAATGACACGTTTGTTTCTTTGAAGCGCACAGAAATTGCGTGCGGTGGTACGCAACCCTATGCATTAGCTGTTTATATGTGTTTGATTATTAATATACGCGTATAGATAAAAAACGTCCGTGTATAGAATATGCTATCAACGCAATAAATAGTGTGAATCGAAGTAAATACAATTTCTCCAGCTTTTCAACTGTTACTGCAATGCCGAACACCTTCGCTAAAACTGGTTCACTCAAGCAGGCTCTTTTTGCAAGAATTTTCTCAAATCATGCTTTCAGGTGTATTATTTCAACAGAAAGCAAGAGACTTGATAAAATAATGACAGACACCAGTAGGGTTTTTGCCATGTGCTGCAAGTATGGGTGTAATTGGGTCATATTAATTCCAAGTGCCGCTGTCAGAAGCCCACATTTATTGAGAGTTCGTTTGCTGGATTATGCAGCGGCTTGCCGGGGGTCGACATTTTAGCTCTTATGTTCTTCTCCTATGTTGTAAAAGTAGTTAATAACTAACCTACCGTCCATTTTCGAAAACGGAAAAAAAATTTATTATGAGAAATTAGGGACTTTCATTTTCTTAGGGTATCATGCCGTGAGTTCGTTTGGTCTACGATAAAAAGAAAAGACATCGACACTGTTTAAGTTTTTTCCTAAATGTCAGATATTCTCGTGAAAGAACTTTGGCTGAGCCTATTAACATCCACTCGTATCTAAGATAGACTTCCCAATGCCAAAAGCCCGTTTGAGTGAAAATCCAGAAGGTCTCGAGTCGTTAAGCCGAGGAATTTCCGATTCGGCTGAGAACTTGTATCGGTGATATCGTCAGAAAAAAGTTTATTCCAATACGGTAAAATCTTTATTGGTTTAGTTAAATAACTAAGACTAATGTTAACTAAAGCAGTGAGCATCGATCAATCAGGCAAGTACGAGAACTTCGAAAGAAATCTCTCAAATGAAAAATCCCTTCATAATTTGTATGGAACGTTCAAAATATCGTCTTCAGTTTCTACGCATCTCCGCAAAAGTTTGGCACGCCCTTCATTGGATTTACAGTTTTATTGCAGAGGCTATGACATTGCATCCGAATTTCAGATTGTTGAGTGAGTTCTTGAGAACAAACGTTTCGTAAGGCATAGTGTGGGCGTAAAAGAATTTATTTTTGCCAACCTGGTACCATGTGAAAAATAACACATGTTCGGAAAGGAGATTAGAAATCCAAACGATGTCCTAGCATTGGTAATCCTGACAGTATTTTGAAGTCTTGAAGTGCAACACTTTCCTCGGAAGACATGAAATGTAAGAGAAACTGTACCGAAGCATTGATATTCATATCATTTATTGAAGATTTGACAACCGTCGCTCAAGAAACCCTTAATGAAACTCCTGCAAAGCACTGAAACTTCGGCAATCTGATCACTGTTTTTAAAATGCAAATATCAGAACTTGAGAGTAAATGTGAAATTTCCGTCTTGACCTGGAGCATTGGGAATCTTATCCCAGCTTTCACAAGCAAGTACGACTCGATAGTATAGGTGGAGTTATAGCTCCGCATTGAAACATCACCGATTTTGACACTAAATTGAAGCACAAAGATCCTTTTCTTGGTTTGCAGTGTAGGTGACGTGCGGGCGGTCGCCTAGGCCTAACCTAGGCCTGCTCAGCTGCCGGTGACCACCAAATCGATTCGGTCTCGGCTGCTCTTTAATTAGAGCCCTGGCGTAATTACTCGGCCTTGCCGTGCTTGTGACCAGTAATGTAACTCCTTGATTTATCTCTGAAATGTGATAACTGTTCTGCCATTGCCTAGGCCTATGCGAGTTGTTGCATTCGAGGCTCAGCTCTACCGTGTCCGACTCATGCATTAACAAGATAAATTGTATTACTGGGATTTCAAAAAACTCAATTAGCTTGTGTTTCGAAATTATTTAATTGCGATGAACGAGTACACGACGGTGTCCAACTCATGCATTAACAAGATAAATTGTATCACTGGGATTTGAAAAGACGCAATCGGCTTGTGTTTCGAAATTATTCAATTGCGATGAACAACGCGTACACGAGCGGGCGCTGGACCGAGTGTGGATGTCCTGAGCTGAAACAGAAGCACGTCGCGCTTGGATGAAGTTTTGCAATTGAAATTGAGCCTGATCATTATTGTGACAACTCGTCAAGAAATGTGTTCAGCTTAGAATGTTGACTAATTCACCTCTAATTAGGAGCTAACGTTATTATGACACTCTTGAAACTTTATGTAGTGCACTGCGATGCGAGTAATGCAACAGGCCTGGAAAATGTTGAAAACTACTAATACATGTAGCATTATGACGAAACTTTGACTGGTGTAACTGGTTGGAACTAGCAATAGTACAACACATTTTAATTAAAATGCTTTAGGTGTATTGCAGTGCAAGACGTGCAACAAGCTGGGAAAATGCGTATAAGTGCCAATCCACGCAAAAATATGCACCAACAGATGATCATTGTTTTTAGAGGGGCAAGATTTCATTCGTTTTTCACATGTTCGACGAATTGACTCTAATAGTTTTGATTGAGTGACTTTTGTTGCTCGACCGAGTAGAAGATGAGAGAGTGAGGTCAGCAAAACTTTATGACAGGGAGTACACACAACCTCGTAACTTTCTTCCTAATTTATTATTGAAGTACAAATTTCACTAACACTATAAAGTTTGAAATAGTATCAGATCGAAAGCTGAAATGAGAATGCAAAACTTTATGACAGGGACTACTCGTAACCTCGTAACTTCCTTCCTAATTTTTGAAGTACAAATTTTACTAACACTGTAAAATTTGAAATTGTATCAGATCAAAAGCTGAAATGAGAGAAAAATATGCGTGATCAGGGTGATCAGCGAATGAAAGTGCATGGCATTCGTGTGCTGAGAATGTGCAGTACACATGGTACGTACCGCAGCGGTAATTCGGTTTGACTGGACTTCAAACTCAATGTAGGTTCATTTCATAATAATCTATTGATGCTAGAGCGTACACTCATGCCCGCCGGAAGCAATGTATGTATGCTGTTTCAAAAGAACAGAATGTTGGTGCATGTATCTACTCGCATTTTGTAGTGGGCCGACGGCGTATGGTCGTCTCAAAACAGTGTGTTGCACTATAGTAAAGTGGGTGTACATTTTTGCCCAAAGTATGTTGAGTTATAGCATCAACTGGTAAATCTGTATAATCATGTGCTATCAAAAATGGGTTCATCAGCCTACTAACAGTAATTAGACGCGTCTGTTCAAAGCAAACCAGAGCAAGAAGTTGAGAGCAAATTAAGCTATAGTACTGATGAAAGGGAAAGTTTGATATCGCCATCTCAATTTACGACTTGAGGATTTACTCTCGACAGAGGCCGGAGAAAATATTTTATTGACCATGCATTTAGAGAACGCCGAGTTAATCAAGCCAAGTTAGTATTCTTTGCCGTCAAGAAACCTTTGAAGATTTTCCAGTATATTATGAGGCAATTATGGAGGCAATCAGAGGATGATGGGAAAGAAGCTTATTTTCAATTTTGATATGCACCTCATGAGCGTCAATTTAAAAGCTTGTGAACATCACAAAAGCTAACGAAGGACTGCGCTCTAATGTTTAGGCAATGACTAGAATTTAATTAGTAGTTTTGTGGTAATTAAATTTATGGAGCTTTCATTATTGTTTTTTCTCAGCGATGAAGTTTCAATACTTTTTAATTCCTACGTTGAGTTAGAAATTCCAAATGTTAGGGGTATGTATATTGGCTTGAAGTTTTGAAAATTACTAGTACGTTTTGCAATTTTGCAGCACTGTACCATGACGTTCGTAGTTTAAAATTGTGAAGTGGGGAGCGCGCACTTAAATTTATATACATGCATAGACTTCAATGTAATAACATTTTTATTCCAACTCCTAAAAAAATTGTTTAACATTCAAGGGGATAACATTTTTATTTCAACTCCGTTTACTAAAAAATTAGTTGAACATTCAAGAGGAACCTTCTTGATCTAAAGCTCTAATATCCATTATATAATTCGAATAATTTGCAGGAAAATTTTGGAAAAATTCCTATGAAATTTTACTTGTGAAATCCACGCCTTGAGGACTTTTTTAAATACAATATTTTTAAAAATTGGGCCGTGACTGTTCAAGCACTCTACTTTTCTCCTTTTTTTAATTGATAAGTTCACTTTCTTTACGCGTAAGTTAAAACGAATTCCCTTCTATTGCAGTATTATTTCGGATGATGCTACTTCTTTACGTAGAGCATTACTTGTGTCTCGAATATTTGCCTGTAATCTGCACCGCTTTTCTAGGATCGCTTCAGTTAGCTGATGGTTTTTAATGCTAACCTATTAAATGCCTTGAAGCACGACTGTTTGTGTAGGTTTTCATTTTATGTTTTTTAATGATAACCTATTAAATGCCTTGAAGCACGATTGTTTGTGTAGGTTTTTATTTTCAGGTACTGTATGGGAAACAAGCTTTCATTTTTTTATAATTTTTTGCTCACATGTATACGTGGTTCTTGTAATAAATTTTTACCTTCGTTCTGTTTGTATTTTGCGAAACAACTTAGAACACTAGTCTCATAAGTGCATGTGTTCAACAATTCATGAAGAACTTCACCTTGATGCTAGTGTTACCACCTACTGCAACACCTCCTGGTTTCATATTTCTTGAAATAAATGAAACAACCGTGGATTTTGAGTTTGGCCATGCGCCATTTATGGAAGCCCGGAAACAATACTAGGGACAAAACTGAACACACCCGTTGAGCAAAGTCCCATTCGTACCTCGAATGATACGTATTTTGCCCGCTAAAAGCTACCTATTTGCAGCGTGCTACATCAGCGCTAGAGACAACAAAACAGCCCGGCTTTCGCAGGTCTTTATCACGCGCTTGATGACGGACGTTCCTGAATGACAATTTACGTCGGTGCCTCTGTCATCAGGAACGATGGCGCTTGTGATCAGCTGCGAGCGGGCTTCAATTACGCTCTTTAATAAAGTGATCAGACACTTTTTTTCTGAAATTGTGGCGTTGGGAGCGCAGAGAGACTCCTGTAATTGCAGACGTGCTCTCTCACACACGTGGCGAGCGCCAGTCAACGCGAGATGAGCAATACACGTGTTTGTACTCGTGTTTGTACTCGTGTTTGTACATCTATGTGTATGTCACGTGTTTGTATGTACTCTATGTGTATGTACATACACGTGTATAAGGTTTGGTTCAGGGCTCCACGAGAGGTATCCGTGAGTGCACGCTCAAAAGCCTACATATTCAACTGATTCGTTATGAACTTATCGTACAGAGACTAGAAGAATTGCTCTATGACTATGTTACAGTAAATGAACGATCAGCGATAGTTGGGTAAATAACTTAAAAATTCATAAATTGTAGATTTTAGTTGTTTTGTGATTTAAGGGTGTTGATAACTTATAGTGATGCATGAGAACTATACAATTCGTATGAACGAAAATATTTTTATATAATCAGAGTCTTAATACGAGTGATACTGACAGTGTGTATAATAAGGCAGAACTGAAATTGCTACACTACTTATAACTTTCATTATTTCTGTGACTTGCTTTTGAAGATTTCGTTCCCGTACGACCACGAACAAAAGTCCCGCAAAATACGTAGTTTTGAGTTGTTTTCACTAATAAGAAGAGAACTGCTCAGACCTGTCATGGTTCCTGAAGACCACGATGCCTCCAGCGGTGTCGCAGAGGTGCCTGCAGCAGGTTAGGAGCCGCCGAGTTCGTTAATTGCAACGAATGCGGCATCACTAATGACTGAAGTAGGAGCCCTCCTGTGGTGCTCAGTCCTTGTTGCTTTTTTCTTGGTTTTAACGACGCTTTTTTGTAAAGTGAAAGCTAGCTCGGTTTGGTTTTTCAAAACGGGCCGTTAACTAAATGCCAAACGCTGAATTTTGTTGTAGAAAGTATCCTCAGGAGTACCGTAGCACCTTAGTATTTCTACATCATGGAAAATTTTCGTAGCACTTCAAGTATTGTTATTTTAGCCCGAATAGTTCTCACTGTGTTGGCTCCTGTTGTTTTCTAACGCGTCAACTCATTGGATGCTCCTAACAACGCGTATTTGTTGCTCTAGTTTTCTCAGGAGTAGGATGATGTTCAGCGTTGTGCTTTAAATTAAAGAACGGGAACCTTGCGCGGAGTTAGTTAGTTTCATAAATTTCAACATCACTTAGAAATGTGGTATGAACGAATGTGAATAATTTTTTAACGAAATATTGACTTGAAGTAATGTAATTGTGCTATAATTAGCGCATTTCTAGCATACACTGCTAGATTAGGAAATTTCCTCGGTTTTTATGCTTTGCCCAGTTCAAATTATTCGTACTAAGCGTTAAACATGCATAATTTTCGAGTGTAAATATTTTTCGAACTTTTTTCTACAGTATGAATAATATTCAGTTTTAGTTCCAGCTTGACGTGAATATAGTTTACGCTTCCCTAGTTTGCCAACGTCATTTTCTTGACTTCTGTTAAGATTCATTTTGCTTTGCCGAAATGGTACCTCAGAAAGAGCCTGAGAATATCGACGTTTTTTAATATTACCTTCCTTAATGATTTATGCCTCTCATTCGCTTTCATAAATGCCGACCAATTTGCTCAACTTTTTGCGACGATTAATTTTATTTTTGGCCAAATAACCTTCTGGCATGTTTCTCGAAAGCAATTGTACAGGGCAAGTTCTTTTCACCTAAAAACAGTCACTTTGTCAAATGCAAATGACCTGAAAGCCTTCTTGAGGACATCAAACGTGCTCTCCAGGTAATGAACTTCGGAACATGAAGGCTAAGCTCAATACGCTAAGTGACCTAAGAGAAAGGAGCCACTAACTAGAAAAAAGTGTGGACTGCAGTTATCCTACCTAAAAGTTTCTGGTCGACTCCTGGCAGCAGCGGGCCATGGGCTTATCACTTTTTAGACGAGCATCAAAATGATGAGAGCAGAACCGAATGTTGTCTGGCCGGTACAGCTGCTGTAAAGTCTCCTCTGTGAACTAAAGTCAGTTTTTCTGAACTCCTCTCAAGACTCCAGCAACCTTGTGAAGGCAGCATCGTGTCTTCGCCGGCCCGTCGTCAAAACAGAAGCGAAACTGAACCTTGCGCAAGCTTGTCCAGCCCGTCCACGTGTGGCCCACTGGCGAACATTTCCGGCTCTAATTGCCCTTCCCAATAAGATTTGAGCTTGTTCAGTTGTATACCACTGTGCCTAAATCAACTTGTTTGCATATTAAACCTGACAATAAAATGGTCAGCTGTCACATGGAGCCGAACTCAGTGTTTGTTTAAAAATATTCGTGTTTTTATATTCAGTTTGATAAGCTTAAAACACTGTAAAATATTCCCGTTACAATTCACAGAGAAAGTCCAAAGACTAGGATATCTTATTCAATCCTCGTCAGTGCGATTGGTATACCATGCTATGATCGTTATAGCAGGCACTGACTCAAGCACTGCCTTCATGTGGACTGCATGGATATATATTTTTTACTTGGCGTTAATGTATCGAAACTCTGCTGTATACACGCGCTCGGTCTCATAGTTATACCAATCTTTCATTCAGAAATTATACGCTGAGACGTGTGAGTAAAACAAACTACGTACGCAATCACAGCTTATATTCCAGGCTGCTTAGGTTTCTTCAACTCTCGTGTGAAAAAATATTCGTTAATATTCGCTGGCGTCAATACAGGGTAAAAGTGCACGTCTTACGTGTGGGACCCACGTGCATAATGAATATTTCCACTGGGAGGTGGCCCCGCGTACTAGGCAGCGCTGCATTAGCGTGTTGGCGATCCAGTTTCCTTTTTTTGGATCGAGCTTGGCTCACTTTTTTGTCGGTGGGTGTGAACTTTAAGAATCGGCTTCTGATCGCCGGACAAGAAGTGGAGGAAAGGCATCGTTTGTAAAGGGCAGCCAGGGCTGAGTGAGATGAAACTGGAGCATAATAAGGTGCCCTTGTGCTGCCTTATCGACCTAATGTTGCACGCTAATGCCGTTTTGCTGCTCTGCGCGAATCGAGCATCGCGCGAGATAATTTTCCTGGACATTCAATCGAGTCTGCCGTGTCAGAGGAAAATTGTCCTTAAATTGGACAGTAATCTAGCATGGTTGAAAAACCAGTTCCTTCCCTAGTCTTTTACTACTGACTGTGATTTGGAAAAGCAACTTTACTGCGAGTCCGATCACCATGCAGCATAGGTGCAGGTCTGTGATTTTAAAGAGATTTGTTATTTTGCCTCTCCGTTCTCATTTTCTTTTACACTTGTAGTTCAACACACTGATTGCTTCTCATCGGGAATTGCATTTGGTTTTACTATGTAATTTTGAGAATTAAGTACCACTGGGTTCCTTCACTGCAATTTGAAACGATCGGACTGCAAATTGATCGAAGGTAAAAAATAAATGCTCAAAGATTGAGTAAATTTACGAGAACTTTCATGAAAAAAGAAAAAATAAATGTAAGTTTTCGCAAAGATGGTATAGTTACCATATATATCGATTAATCTGTTATGGATTATTAAAAAAGGCTTTTTCTCAAGTCATGCGCATGAGGCTATCTTTCTGTTTTCGATTTAACGTGTAAAATTACAATCAAATTTCCCAATCCTTTTTCCATTGATTTGTCACTGAGTCAGTCGCCGAGTTTGTCACTGAGTTTGTCACTGAGTTTGTCACTGAGTTTATCTCTGAGTTTGTCGCTGAGTTTGTCACTGAGTTTGTCGCTGAGTTTGTCACTGAGTTTGTCGCTGAGTTTATCTCTGAGTTTGTCACTGAGTTCGTCGCTGAGTTTGTCACTGAGTTTGTCACTGAGTTTGCCGCTGACTTTGTTGCTGAGATTGTCACTGAGTTTGCCGCTGAGTTTGTCACCGAGTTAATCACTGAGCCTGCCTCTGAGTTAGTCACATTGTTTTATGTCTCATAGAGCATAACGAAGCTAGAGCAGTTGTCACACTGTTGCATATTATTTCGGTTATTTTGTATGAAGGCTATTTTCTTCAAAATGATATTGGTTCAATGGAGGACGGTAAACGTATTCCTTGTTAAGTACAGATGTACTTACAGTTTATTCAATTGATTGTTTTAGTGCTCAGCAGCCCGTGTGGAGTTCAATTCCAATTTTCGGCGTCTTGCCCTTATAAAACTCTAATCTGAGTGTCTACAAAATGATCACTATAGTGCAGGTAATAAATTCAGCTATGTGAGATAAAATATGTTTATGTAAGAGTTACAGTATCGGAAGACGTTCTAAGTGTCAACAATATTGTAGCGCAATGAAATAGTAGAAAATAGAAACCGAGTAAAGATGTTCGGCATATTACGGCAGATATTTGTGCGGAGGCTGGTCTGCTTTCATTACACTCTATACGCAAGTCGAATGTCAACCATTTTCAAATTTTGAAATTTACTTCGTTTGACATCTGTAATATTCGGCTTATAGTTTAATGTTAATTCGCAATAAATACATGTGGGAACAAATCTTCAAATAAAGCAAAATGATCGAAATTGTACGCATGAAATGCATTTTTAATTAGAGTGGAATTAGTTAATTTTTCATTCGTATTTAATCCCTTTTTCCGTCTATCATGTTTCCTGAATGCTTTGCTGTTAAATGTTTATTTGAAAAATAACTTTTTTGTGACCATTTTTCAAGTTACGTGTTGTAATCGTTAATGGTCGTCGGAAACTTGACGACACTAAAAAATAAACCAACTTTCGGGGGAAACAGAAATGTTGAAAACGCAGATTTAAAACATTTCTTTAGTCGCTTAACAGTTTGATCAGTCGCAGAAAATTATGTCGCCTAATTTCTCCGCTCTTTTCACAAATTCCGAGCATCAAGATCACTCAAAGGAAATACTTTCGCTTCGAGCAAACCAATCCACAGTGGCCGAGCAGTTTAGCGCATGCACCTGTACTGTGCATACGAAAATTCGATGCGCGACGATATCAATTCATTCTAATCAAGAGGCAGAGGACGTAACCTGTTCTGGAAATTTTGAAGCCTCCACTGCAGCTGGCGATTTCCACAGAGCTGGTTTACCGTAAGAGCCGCTTGAACGTTGCAGGAAAACTGCACAGCGACTACATATGGATGCACTGCTAAATCGATTTAGATTTTAAAGGATCTGTACGTAGTTCCACTGCTTGGAATGAGTTAGCTGTGCTGCAGATGACTATCTTAAGAGGGCGCGGCGTTGAAGTTACTGGTAATGACTTCAGTTCTAAGCTGTTTTGCTATCAGGGGGCTGATGTTACTGGTAATGACTTCAGTTCTAAGCTGTTTTGCTATCAGGGGGCTGATTTCTCTAAGAACTTTATATTTACTCGGGTATCAATAGTAATAATTATTAAAATGGAATCATACGTTCGTGTTCCGTTTTGAAATTAATTCCTTCTCACGAGGAGTTAGCTCAGTTCTGTTTGCCGTCTTAGAATGCTCACTAAACTTATTTGAAAATTGGAAAGTCAATTTCAAGAAACTGTTCTTAACCTTTCTTCAAATAAATTGGGGTTAGATATAAGACTTTAAGGACTGAAGAATGGAATACTATGATTTCCACAAGTATAGTAAAAGCGTAAAAAGTTTTGTTTAAACGCAAGACATTACATAACAAGGTTAAATAAATTTTATGATCTTCACAAATTTTAGTCGTCATTTACTGGGAACAGTTTCTATATTTCAATGCATTTTTGATTTTTGGAAAAATTCAGAAGACCTTTCCCCAAAAATCAAACATTTCCCATCCTGTACGACTATTTCCATCTTCTATTGACAATGCATTTTTGATCTTTGGAAAAATTCAAAAGACCTTTCCCCAAAAATCAAACATTTCCCATCCTGTACGACTATTTCCGTCTTCTATTGGCAATCTGCACGGAGGCCAAAATAATCCGTGGAAAAGACGTGTGGCCGGGCATTTCCGTCTTTGTGAAGAGCACCTTTCGGGTGCGGCGGAGGCACCTAAGTCGCCTGGATCCTCATTGCTGAGCCCATCTGTCCCCCTTGTTGTTTTTGCACGAGGTATTGACCGACGCATGAGCTGTTGACCTTAGGCCTATGCGTTTAGGTCGGCCGCTGTGGGGTCACGCTCGACTGTGGCTGGCTCAGCCTCTGACGATGCAGGCGGCGTGGGCGATGTCGAGGCGCCTCGTGGCGACGACACGCGACGGCTTGCCGTCAGCTTGGAAATGTTGGCCGTGAAATTGCGTGAGTGGCTTGAGATGCATGCTCTCGGATGCGGTCCTTGGGCGCCTTTTCCGTGCGCTTGTGTCCTATCTGAGTATTGGGTTTATTATCAGTGAAATAAAAATTCATTAACTGATACGATCGGATACATCGAACAGATAATACTGAATGCAGTGTAGATGTTCAAGCACGGGACATTTCTTGCTGTTGGTCAAAATTAATTCTTCTTATAATTTATTAAAAGATATTTCATGGGTTGTTCCTTGATCTATATCCTAAATCTATACGCTGCTTTTTCTATTCCACTACTGAGTGAAAATTGATATTCGCATTAAATTTTTTTTAGTACCATCTCTGACTTAATTTATCGAATCAATATATTTTTACGTATTGTGGATTTACTGCAATGGAAGTATATTCATAATATATTCTTTATCTTGCTTACATCAGTTGATTTACAAGAATTTGAACTACAGATTTAATGAATGTTAAAAGTTTTAGCTGTCCAATTTGTCATGTGCAATATTTTCAAAGAATCTATGGAGTTTCTAAAAATTTATGTGAATAGTCTCTTACTTTGATTAACTCTGTAATATCTCGTCCACCATATTTTCTCGATCATTACATTTATCCATTCTACGTTGTTTTTCAGAAATGCATCCATGGAAGTACTTAGATGGCACAAAAACGGCGCTGAGTCGCAAAGCGCGTTACGCTGCCAGTTTCCGAAATGGCTTTTGGGGGCAAAGAGATAAGTTTTGTTCGCAATGAATGAGCTGCTCACAAAAGGTCACCCTGTCCCGTCCATTGAGCGAATGTCCCATTCTTTTTTCTCGGTGCAGTCAGGGTCAAGATATTCTTTGGTCGCTCATTCAGGAATTTGAAGTGACCGCCTACAAAGGCAGAGAGGCAGCTGCATGAAGCATTGCCAGCAAGGCCTATGCCTTCCCGAGCCTAGTAGGCCTAAGCGCAAAACTTGCCTGCGTGCATAAACAAGGTTTTGTCGCACAACAGCACTGTGATCCGGTCTTAGATAACCGATTCAAATTGCTCTTAATGGTTTTTCATGCCTTTCTAAGAAATATTGTCTTTTTACCAAAATATTTCAGAAGCTGCGTGTTTTTCCCATTAGAATATTCATAGCTCGTGATAATTTATAGCTTATCTCAATGTTATTTCACTAATATACGTATCTTAAAAATAGTGTTTCAGCATTCATTTTACACTTCAATTTAAAAGATTTTTTCAAGATGCATGACGAAAATCTTTTTAATTGCACAAATACACGTATCATTAAAAGATTTTTCCAAGATGCATGACGAAAATCTTTTTAATTGCCTTAATACACGTATCGTTGAACCACGTTGATGACAATAAGATATGTCAGGGCTTTTCCACTCCGAGCTACATTATCCTGAACATTTCCAGCTCAAGGGACTTTTCTCAGCAATACTACGTTCTCGGTTAACTTTTTTTCAATTTAAATTATTTTCAAATATCATCTCCGCTCACTCAATCTCAGCGTCCTAGTAAACCAAAGCATTATTCATTGATCGATTTCCAGTTGTTGGAAAAGACATGGTCGTCCGAGCCTCTCAAGCTCTGGCGCAAAAAAGCGCCATTGCCACCGCTTAGAACAAAGCAAAATATGAGGCTCTCAAGGCTCACGTGAAGCTCGGATGAATATTTTTTGTTTGCGGTGTACGAGTGTCGGAGCCCGGCGAGAACCTCAAGGCTTGTTTGGGCTCCATTGATGACCCTTTTGTTGGTCATCACGCGGCCGGCAGAACGGGCCAGGCTTCTGCAGGACATCTGTCCAGGACCAATCTGGTCAACACCCTGACCAAGCTGACAGAGGAAACCATTTCTCTATTACGATTTGGTTTGGTTTGTGACAGCGTGATTCTGCCGAGTAAGAAATGTAATTCTTCAACTAGCTTTAAAACGAACGAGAACGTGGGCTAGAGTTTGTTGAAAGACGTAAGCGTGAAACGAACCACTTTTCTTTTCACATTTTTCATCGTTTCAGTAGAAGATTTTTTGCGGTAGACGACTATCATTTGTGTAGAAACAAGAGGAAAACGAAAACAAATTAATTGACAACTGTGGTAAAATCTCTAAAAGTGAGAGGCGAAGCCTTTTTGTCTGTGCATTTCTTGCGGTTAAGGTCGGCTGGCCAGGAAACGTGAGCCCGATGAAAACCAACCTTTTCATACCTGGAATACTATGCGAAGATAATCGTGAAACGTAAGTGATAGTGAACGTGTGCTTCCATGTCCACCTTTATAGCAATGAATCATTACTAAAGATTTTCCTGCCGTAAACTTTAAATTTTCATCACAATGAACAAAACTCCCTTCCTCATGCAGCACTCTGGTTTCTCAAATTATGACTCAATACATGAATCCAAATTTAAGCTCGTTTCAATCACAAATCTATGTGAATAATTACTCGAATAATGGCGTCCACAAAATTTTATTGATCTAAATAGATAAACTGCAATGATACCCACCATTTTTTTTATTTCTTGGAAATTATTTCCGGAGTAGCAGCAGCTCTGCATTCCTTTGTTGGATGTTTTCAATTTTTCATCACATCCAATATGCGTGGAATTCGACTGACTTGTAGCAGAACTCGCTTGAACATCTAAGATCAGTTCGCTCCAGTTAGATGTATTAACTGCGCAAACTTCACAATATAATATTTTATCGCGCCCTGCAAGGCGTGGCATACTCGTACTGTCTGCCAATCAATCTCATCTCCAGCGTTCTCATATACTTACAGTTCATATTGGCTGACTTTCTGTTCTTAACTTCTCAATATGTTTCATTTTGAAAATTGTTTATTGTAACTCCAGATTAAAAGCATGTGCTTTCGAAACGATTATGGAATTGTACATTGATCTTACAACTTCACGATGAAGGAGTTCTCTGGTATTACTGAAAATTGCTTATTATGACTCAAGATAAAAGCATATACAATTCAGGTACGAGTTCTCCGCATTACAGCCTGTGGCGAGCTTTTGTGCAGGAGCTTTTTTAATTTAAAATTGAAATTGCTCAGTTTTGAACGACAAAATTTGGCAGAAATGTTAGCAACACTAGCATGCGCATAGGTGCAACTTTTGAATCAGTTCTGCGCTGTACTAAACGAACTAAATAATGTCATTGTTTGATAGACGGATCACATATTTTAGCCTTGCAAATTTTTAGTTAAAATGAGACACCGTAAGTACCTTCATTACCAAGAAAAGACAAGAATTGTGTCTAAATTAGCTGACGGTGAATGTGTGAGAGATATGGCTGTTATTTTGGGCCGTGATGTCCGTACTGTGGAGAAGTATCCCAGCAATCCTAAATCCAAAGCCGAAAGAATGACGAGGAAAGATGTAGGATTACTGTGAAGAGTATCTTAGCAATCCTAAATCCAAATCCGAAAGGAATGACTAGGAAAAATGTAGGATCCTAGTGAGACGTGATTTGTCCAGAGTGAAACTGAAAATACGCAGGAACCCTCACTGAATAAGCATGAATATGTTTAAGAATGATAGACTACTCCATGTATCGAAAACGACTCGATTTCGAGTGTTGAGAAGTATGATGAGCTACGTTATGCCCGATATGAGACCCCATCTGAAGCAAATATATAGGGGTTTTAGACTTAAATAAACAAGGACATATATCAAAATGAATTTTAAACGCGTCGATGTGTGGCACCGACAGGTTTCACGGTTAGAGCAAAGCTTGGGTTCCAGAAGAGGCTTCTCACCTCCGACGTCTTAAAAATTATTCCCTTGTAACTTCCGTCTATAAATTTGTATTTAGCTTATATACATATCCCCTACATTCTATACTTATATATCCACGTTCGTAAAAATTATTTCCTTATTACTTCCGTTTATAAATTTGTATTCAGCTTATATACATATCCCCTACACTCTAGACTTGTATATATATGTTCAGAAACAAATATTTAAATCGTTGCTACTAGATTGAAATAGGTATGATAGAAATATATTTTCTTGACTGAATTGGTACTAAACGTGGAAGCTTCGAGAAAAACATTCCATGCGTCCAATATTTTGTAATTTTTTTGAAATTCTATGTTCACTTCATGATAATGTAACTTAAAACTATTGCAACGACTTAGCTACAATTCGTACATGTACGTGAAATACTTTGAGACCTATTGAGACCTTCACATGACGACAGATTTGAACCAATCTGGAATGTGTTATTATTCATGCTACG
>VOMN01100622.1:0-25460 GCA_014899125.1 Orchestia grillus
CCAAAGTTCAGGACGAGCAAGACGGCGGCCCTCGTAAATATTTACCAAGGCTCCTCATTTCAGCAGCAGCTCTCCGCAAAATATTCTCGGCAGAAATTTTTTGGAAGTTTTTCAATGCTTGCCGCCGTGTACGCTGCAGGATGATCATCTCTCGGCGCCGCCACAAGCCCAGGCCGCCTGCGTGCACTGGGGCAAACACCTGCCCTGTGTCGACGCATCATTTCTCTGATCATACGCACACATCTTTTGGATATCATCACTTTCACAGCATCATTCTTCGATCCAGTTACAGTAACCTCAGAGCAGAAAGGAATATTTTAAGGCAAATGTCTGTTGAAGGGAGATTACGGGCATTGAAGGAGTCCTTAGCAGACTCGGTTGTTGCAGTTCACGTACATAAGAGTATATTTTTTAGAATTGCATAATCCTCGACTCGTCTTTTGTGAAGATCATTAAAATTTGGAGCCAATTTTTTTCAATGTTTTATCATTTTACATGTTCGAATCTGAACTAGTGCAAGAACATATTGTATGTACTGACGAGTCGGACAGACGCTGGTGTAGGAGGCGAAAACTCAGATGTATTCTGCTCTTGTCCTCCACTAATCCCGATTTTTTTATACGAATTTCGATTTGGCATAAAGTTCTATCATCAATTCAGAGCAGAAATGGTTTGCTCTACCTATTAGAACTGCATACATTCAAAATTTATAAGTATCTGAGACCTAGATCGTAATTAATACGAATGCTACATTCTGAACAATGCTCATACTTAATATACCGGTAGTTTGAGAATGTCGAGTATAGTTACTCATGCCCATTAGAATACAGGGTAGTTAAACTGCTTCTATCATAGAGGTCGATACCAGATCTCATACTGCTATGCTTTGCAACTGACCATACCATTCCAATAGAAATCCTCAAACAATATAATGCTGTACCAGTGGGCCTTGTAAATCATCAATTCAAGTGAAGTCAAACATTGTGAGCCTCGTGCATTCACCATCGTAAACCGCGTGTCACGCTTTGCTGCAAGTTCGGTTTTTCAAAATATTTTCTGTATAAGATTCAGTACTGAAGTGACCTTCAATGCAAAGAAGGTTCCTATTATTAAGGGTCATTTACCTATGAAATTTCTAGACGATTTATGCAGTATATATGAAGTTAAATCAATTAATATGTTATGTTTTGTTTTCAACTGGGTCACATTTTACTGCAGGTCTGAGAATAGGCCAAGGAGGCGTTTGACAGCCGAGGAGAAGGCACAGATTTTCCAAAGCCTTGCAAATGGTGTCCCTGCACTAGGAAAAATAAGTGAATAAAATTATGCTCCCAGATGTATTTTCCGTTGTCCTAAAATGGGTACACTGAGGATGCATAAATTTATACACTCGGTGTAAATTTTCTCACTTTGACGATACCCGCATTGCACTGATTACCCCCGTACGTAATCCGATACACCCAGCTGCATTATAAGGCGCGCCTGGATTCATAATCTTATGTATCCAGATGCATAATTTTCGTACACCCACATGTGTAAACTCATCGAATCGAATGCATAATCTTATACTACTAGATACGTCATAATGCACCTAGAAAAGGATTACATTGCAAGAGGAGATGATCTAAGTACAGACTTGTAAAGGTTGTTCCGAAGAACAAGAGTTTTGAAACAAAATTTGTCGTACTATGCTTCATACGCAGAAATATCGTACGCCCTCATGCTCGTCTTGTAGTGAATCTTCACAATGTCCTTCGTAAGGACGAGGCCCGAGCTGCGGTGAATGGTTCCGACGGACGGGCCAAAGCGTGGGCACTTCGTGGAGCTTCTCGTCCCGGCCGCTTTTGGCGTCAATGAGGCAATGGTGGGGTGATCTTTTCGGCAAGAATCATTGGTAGCAAACTGGTAAGACCCTTCCGAATGCCGTAAGGTGTTGAGATCACCAGCAAAGCCAACACTTCGTTTCTGGATGAACAATTATCACCATAATAAAATGACCTGAAACAGACTCGGAGACGTTAGCTGATATTTAGGTATGTTTGACAAGGCCACATTGCATTGCAAGGCTACCATGTCATTTCTAATTACTCTGGTCATCAGAGGAGTTCGACTGATGACTTGGCTTCTTGTTTCCTCCGACCTAAAACCCATAGAACAACTCTGGTCCATCTTGAAACGAAAGGTTTATGAGGAAGAGCCCCAGTATACATCGAAGGTAGGAGAAGATCGAGAGTGTTGCTGTGTCTATACCAGCTGCTCAGATTACCTGATTAACCGATTTCATGGATAGCAAACTATTTGACGTGATATCCAAGCTTAGAAATTACGTTGCTAAATGATGTAGTCACTAGTGCGTTAGCACACTTATATAACTATTATGATTTCTGATTATATTGTTTTTCTTCTCGTTTCTTCAAACACATTACATGTTGTTATTATTGTATTTTGTTTTATATTGTTTTACAGATGACATTTTCAGTACTTGCAATAGAGTGTGACACATTAGAAAACGAAGAATAATACATTAGTTGAAGTAACTTCATACTTACTGCAATCGTCTTGAACATTTATAGAAATGTTACCCTTAGTAGAAGCCTTATTTGCTTTGAGGTTCACTTCGAAACTGTATGTTATACAGAAAATATTTTGAAAAACTAAACTTACAATAAAGCGTGACATGCAGTTTATTACGCAAGTCAACTGTCAAAATATTAAGTTTTCTTGTTTCTTATTTTTTTTAAATGCATCTCAGTTTTTAAAATTTGTTAATTTGTTTGTTAAAATCTTAGTTAAATTTGTTTCTAAAAAAATTTATCATAATTTTTTGAACAAGAATTTCATTCAAACGATGGATTTTGGAAACCTTTAATTACGAATCAGTATTTGTAGAAAAAGAAACGAGATAAGTTTGCCAACAATCCAGTTCAAACCTACAATAATTCGGAAAAAATATTGACTTGTAAAATTAATGTAAACTCATACCTGCATGTTATGCATGTGGATTTAAAATCACATACAATCTCAAAACTTGTATAATCATTTATGTGTAACGTAATTTTGCAATATTAATTAGCTGTGAATGAAAAGATTTTCTATAAGCATACTTATCGGTTGTTCAACTCATTCTCAAAAAAATATCAAGAGTATTGACTAGATGGCTGCCTAATTCACCCCTTCACCCTCTTCCTCTCTCAGGAGCTGACGCATCGTACCTGTGCTAAATCCTTCATAAAAACAGATTAGTGCGTGGGTGTCCAGTGTGCGGTCGCCTACATCGCCCCTGACACATGTGCACCATGTTTGACTTTGATGGCGATGGCCGCAACTTCTGTGTAACGCAGTAAACACCAACCGTTGTGGCCAATTTGATTATAAGTTGAACTGTGAAACGTTGTCTACGGATACTCTGCTTGTGTGAGTCACAATAACGGAGCACGTCATTTGAGAGCAGCTCGTCACTGCAGCGTAGTGCTCTGTGGTCCTCTATGGGACGTCAGAAGGCTTCATGTATCTGGGACGAGCATGGAATCGTGAAATTTTATCGTTAGTTACATCATTCCTCACGTGCACGCTATATACCGAGTGTCCCTTATTTTAAAATTTATTGTATCTTCAGTTCACATTGAAACGTTTTGAAACTGCTTATTTCGTATTATAGAAAATTTGTTTCGTTATTAGAGCTTGAATATTTTTTAATAGAAACCTAATTATGAGTTCGCAGTAAGACGTTGAATGGACAGTGGTAAAAATATTATGTGACATGGAATAGTTGAAGTAACTTTATTGATTTTTTAATTATCTATAAATAAGAAAACACATTTCTAGTGATAAAATTGTACATAAAGTTGACTAAATTAAATAAGCAAAGTACTTCAGTATCCTTCAACACGACCACCGTTCTTTCCAAGACCTAAAATAGCTCGATTCATCAAAGCGTGAAATGTTCTTCAAGTCATTGCTTGAACATTCTTCAATTCCTGAAACACTTTTTTTACATGTTGATGTAATATTTCGAATGTCATTTTATTGCAAGAACAGTGTTTTTTATCTAGAAAACTGAGAATAAATGAAAATCAATAATGTTATTACATTCCGTGTCATAAAACATTTGATACAACTGTTCATTTAACGCCTTAGCGTGTGCTCAAAATTCAGTCTCTGTTCTGAAATATTTGAACTTATAACAAAGAAGATTTCCTATAATGACAAACGGACCGACTCAAAACTCCTCAATTCGAACCGGAGATTACACTCGGTATTGGCTGAAGTCGCAGAGCCACCATGCGCGTCTCAACCAGCTAATTGGCACTGGCCAGCATGCCGCCTGAAAGTTCCGCACAGACCGCCTCGCTAAAAACCTTACAATAAGTTGAAAATCAGTGCTTTATTGCAGAAAGGGCGACGGTCGTGTTGTCTTTTCTATAGTTCATAGGTTGAGGTATTATAAAATTGTACAGCTGCTTTAGGATAACTATTTAACCCTATGAGTTTTACAAGGACACCTCTGTCCCAGCTCAAAATTTTCCCTGTGATTTACTAATTAGCATTTTTTGAGTTTGAGGAGCGTCGAGAATCTCTTGGAATACCAGCCAAGCAATACATCGAAACTTCATAATGGTTTTAGTTGAACGCAAACGACACAATTGACAAGGTTTGCTCAAAATTGAACACTATTGAGTGTGGCTCGACTCAAAGGGTTGAGCGCCTCAATCTGTACGTAAGTGACCCACTCACCCACACAGTCGATACAGACGAGAAAACAGGATCTCCTTCACATGTATTTGAGGAAACCAATAACAGTTGAATTTAGATAAAAATCACTTATTTGAATCTGCGGAATTGAAGTACACTTTTTTGACAGACAGCGCGTGAATTCGTAAAAAGCTTCTTTTATCGAACTCTCCATTACCTACCTCTACCTACCTCAGTTTATTGACACGCTTGGAGAATTTATTTCTCAATTAACTGATTGGGTGAAAAAGACACGTTTCTAGCTTGTTCCTGAATGCTTTCAGGAGCTCTGCGATAAATTACTACTCGCTTTCACTCAACAGATAATTCGGTCATAAAGTCTTTTGACTGCCCCTTTAAGGAAGACCTGAAGGATACAAAGACTCATCCAGCTGGCGCTTTCACCAAGTTCCCCGCCTCTCACAAAGCCGACTTGTCACATCGGCTCTGGAATGTTACGAGTATTATCTGTGTAGATGTTTAAAGACCAATCAGTTCATATCGCTAACGTTACAGAACAAAATTTTACAGACTTAAATGAAAGGAAAGACAGTTTTACGTAAATAGTTTAAGAAATTAAATTCGCTGAACCTGTCATCGATGTAGCAGATTGTAAATTATTTTTAGAGAAATTATTATATTTTTTCTTATTTGTCTTATAAAGTTCAACGTTTGCTGAATTCCACGATACACTAATACACCGTTGTTGCATGGTTGGTTGGTCGTCCGTCTCTCTGTCACGCACTTAAAGATTTAGAAAGGAGGAAATTCCCGGGTCCGTATTCCTAAATTAATGTGAGGCTGTCCAGATTTACCGGATTTACCATGAATAAGAGGACATTTTAAGAATTTAACATCATTTGTACCGTCAATTTTTTCGGGGCTCGTCTAGTGGTAAACTGAATAAATCAAATAATTTGAGTTAGTTGAAAATTCTCCATTCCCCTTACTTGCTCTGAAAATTTCAAATGTACTGGCAGATCAGCTTATATAGAACGTCTTTCAGAAATATCCTTCAGGAGGGATGTGACGCTTGCTAAAAATGTCTCGCTCAAGAAGTGAAGAAGAAGTTGTGCGACTTTATGCTAGCAAACTATGCTGGATTAAACAGAAAGTCTGGGAAATGTGAGAAATCTTAATTTGGGAGAAAATGTATAGAGTGAAGGTAAATAAATCTAGGGCATGAATAAGACCGTAGGTGAAAATGTGCGTGAATTTTGTCATGAAAAACCTGCGTGCAGATGTCGCTGAAATCTAAGAGCTGAAAATTAATAAGTCTGTCTAGTGAACCGTCTTAAGATTTTGCTTGATATGCTAGCAAAAACTGACACAGAATAGAACATTAGAAAAGAATAATTCACAGCTGTTGAGATGGGTTGTTCAAAGACACGGGACGCGAGATTATTATTATTATTATTATTGGGGTTAGACGCAATGCACCGGCCTCGAGGGCTATACCGCATCGAAAGAGTAGGGACCATTTAGTATGGACTTAGGAGAACGGGGAATCTATGCACAGGGTGTGTTCCCACACAAGATCCCCTGCGCATAGAAACAGCAAGTTAAGAAGGAAGAGGAAGAAAAGACAAATAAGAAATAGCGAAGAAGGGATGAAAACGGAAGGAAGCAAAGTGGGCACGAAAGATAGAAGTCCCGAAGGCCTATCTAAAGCTGAGGTAACGGGACGCGAGAAAAATTTTGCAATATCATTGCAAATTTGGAAAGCATGTGAGAGAGCTCATGTGAATTGTACGAGCTCTCATGTTATTTTACTCGATGTTCTCGCTCTTTCTTAATGCATTTGGCCATGATTGTTGGTATTATTACTTATGAGCTCCGTGCGGATGATGACTGTATGGGCTATGTGTAGAACTGATATCTGCTGGACAGGCACTTACATTAAAATCGAATGATCAATTTATGTGGACTTCTCTGTAACGAAGCTCGTGAAAAATCTTCTTGACACGAGAAAGTGAAGTCAGATTATTGAGCTGGTCGACAGTTAGTGGATGCCTGACGAATTTCGCTAATTACTTATTGATGTGTATTCTACTGCCGGAATATTCCTCATAAATTTTGCTTCGAACATTGACAATCTTTGCTTAAAGAATTAATTTTATATGCTTGTAGAAATTCATGAGCAATGTTTGTAAGACTGAACACTTTAATCACGCAAACTCGTCCGAATAGAAGATTCACTGTATGAGGCGCACAGCCACTCACATGAAAATGCAATGAATTCTTAAAATAGTTTGAACACTGAAGAGAGCCGTACCTAATTAATTACTTACTATATATTACTTGATTTTTAAACAAGCATGATTCTTCGCAAAAGGCAAAATTGTAGTTCTTAAGGTAAATTAAAGAGATTTTATACAAGCATCCTCACTCACGTAATGTTTACTAGGTGCTTGCTCATCTGATTCACCTAAATATCAGGTATTTCTTGCATGCAAGACAGCGTTATTGAATATTCACACAATGAAAACGAAAGACTGGGTGACAGTAACTCATTCCAATTATTTTCATTGTAGCTCTGAAGGAATACTCTCTTAAAACTGAACAGGTTTATCGAGAATCCGCACAGCCACGCACACATTAAACAATCTGAAGTGTTCGGCAAAAGAGACATAAAGAGTAATTAGCAGATAGTACTCCCACAGCCGGTCGAGGCCTGGACACGAGGTTAAAGCCTACACGCAACTTTGAGCTGTGACATCGACCATTCGGTTTGTCGTGCCCACTATATGTTGCAAAAGAAATTTCAGCTTGAAACAACACAAGTTCAATAAATGACTGAATGTGGTCATGTACATTCCAATTCCGATGAAAGTGCCGATAAAAATACGTGATAGGTACCCGAAATTGTATTTATTATGCCGTAAACCAGAACACGCGTCACAGTCATTCCGCATAGACCAGCAATTCAATGTCTCTTGATTTCTATCCATTACAATGTAGATTGTTCGTAATATCAACAGTTTATTAATACAGAAAGATTCTCACATTTTTTTTACCCTGGTCATATAAAACAGTTCTCAGACTTATGGTGCCGTGATTATCATTCAGTTGTAAGATGCATGAAACCGTTGCCATACTGTTGTTCTCAGGTTTGTCGGGCTGATGTTCTCAATTTACAAGACAATTGTTTTGATCTAGCTCTCATATTTGTTTTATGTTTTCATGTAGCTCTCAGTGTTTTCTTGTTGCCCAATTGTTTTTATGCAACTCTCAGATTTTCAATTGTTTCAATGTAGCCCTCAGAGTTATAATATAGCTTTAATAGTTTTAACATAGCTCTCAGATTTACGAAGCCGTTGTCAAGTCCCATCAAGAAAGAACGCTTTTAGGCCCTATTGCTGTCGCTTGTGAACAAAACATTGACAGGCTCCATAATTCTGCGTTTTATATTCTTAAGTAAAACTTTCGAGATTATTGTAATTTTTTCTAGTTCTTCTCATTTGCAAATTCGTCGCTTAGCCGTAAGCCATCTGATTACGATAAAAAAAAATACAGCCTTTAGGTTTTCGTGTACCTACGATTCGAAATATTATTTTAATCGGAGATACGAACGTGATATAGATCGTCAATTCGATACGAGAAAAGTCTATTTCAGCAACTTTTCATTTCAACAGTTAAAATAGTTTTTTCTAATTAGGCTGGCATGGTTATTTTATGAATTTTTTCTTCTCAAATATGCTCTCGACGTACGACAAGCTAGTTAACGAACACCCTGACGATATATTGAATGAAGCTTGGCACTCACAACAATGAAACCTAACTCTAATTACCAATTATATTTCATGAAAACGAAGTCATTCAACACGTTTGTTAAATATTATCGAGCTTGAGGCTTACTTAATTCATTCAATTTAGTTCAATGTTTTCAGAGAAATTCGTAAATTATACGAATTGCGAGTCTGCGAATTATACCTCCATCATTAGAGAATCAATTCATTTTATAATACGATTTTTCTCACGGCCGCTGATCGCTCAAGTCAGTAGCTGTGGAAAGATTGATGCTGAGTTGAGCTGCAATTCTCTAGTGTTCCAAGGTGCTAATGCTGAATTACATCAGGGAAGCGCGTGATTTCTTTGTGAATTGTTTAGATGTAATTTAGTCAAGCTAGCATGTAAAAGCACATGGGCTTTGAAGGCGGTGTATCCATTTCATGCCGGATGCTAACAAATACAATTTCATTTTCTCATCATCTAAATGATGCATGTATCGGATTAAAATAATTGAATTAAGCCCAGCTTTTGTCAGCAACTTGGTCTTCCATTAAGAACTTTTAATGCCGCATTATTATGCATTCGTTCCGAGAATTTATCACCAGTCTGCTGAATAATGAGCAAGTGATATGATCAGCGGGAGCGCATGCCGGTCATGGTTAACGTACGAGAGCGGGGCCAGTTGGTGTTGATTCGAGGAAATGCGATAAAGTCGGTCTGCTGACGCCGTGCAAGAAGCTACCGCAGCCTTGCCAATTTGTGCAATTTGAGTGGCCAGTCCTGCTGACGGCATAAGTCCTCCGCACAAATGTTTATTTCAGCGAATGGCTTGGAGGTGCTTGAGGTAACATCCAGATGTGGAATTTATATTTCATTTTTGTCAGAAAGATGAACAATAACCGCGAGCCCGAGTCTGGAATGGAGCTAACGTTTGCAAGAAACAGCTTTCGGTAAGACACCGGTTTCGCCGCCGGCGGCCGATAGAGGGCGTAGTCGGTTGACCATCTCTGGTAGTAGCAGCAACAGCCAAGGCTCCGCCCCTCTGAACACCACGACGCTTAGTGGTTCTCCGCTTGCCCTCACTACGTGTTCGTAATAAACGTATCTGAGATGAGACTATGTTAAATGAGACTACGTCACACTTGATTGACTTGACTGTCGAAGCCACCCTATCGTAATTGTAAAATATACATGATAAGCAATTTTAAAGCGGGAGGTTTAAGGCCAGTTTTTGACTGCCCTAAATGAAGTTTGATTGTAATACATTTGGTTAGCACCTTATTGTGATACAATCCTGGAATTAGGATTTAAAGCCTCAGAGATTAACCTGTTAACGGTCACTGCCCAGGCGGCCGGCGGTGCATTCACACGGTCCGTGTAATCTACAGCGACCGTGTGCATGCAACAACGCAAACATCGTATGATGCCAATACCCATTACCAGATTAAACTGTGAAAAAAGAAAACTTATACTCGGAAATTTTACGAAGCACTTTTGTGTTGAAACCGTGCTTGCAGATAGCTCAATAGGGCACTAGTTTCATTAAACATGTTCACCAGTGAGTAATAGTGATACTTCAGTGCTAAAATAGGTCTGGAATAAAATTGATGACTAGAGTAATTTAAATTTTCAAATTATCTGGTAAAGCAGCCTGAAAATCTTTGATATAGAAATAAATCCCTATGAGTTAAGCGAAGAAACATGTTAAATTCCTGCTATTCACCTGTTTAGCTATGTTTTTGGGAGGTGTTCCCCGATCGCAAAATGGCCACGAGAATGGAGGAAGAACTGAGTACTTCCAAGGTTACGGAAATAGTGTGACTTCTTTTCGGCTTCTATCTTCTCCTCTTCCATCTGGTAGACAGTGCTGTGGCATATCGTAACTTATATTTGTACTTATAGAAGTAGCTTGGATAAACTTTATAGTAGTTCTTTCAATAGTAAGGAGGAAAACGGTAAATTCAGCTTGATTTGCTTCTGGAAGCAATGACGTACCGTCATTGCATTGTTTTGATTCGTAGAACCATTGATAAAAATTGATTACTAAAGGTCAAATATTTCGATATGTTACAAACATCGTTGACACTTTAGCCAGTAACATTTTCTATCGCTGGAACGCATCTCACCTACTGGTAACTATAAATGTGATAGATTTTTCTTCTGTGTCATTTATTGATAGTAAATCATCTTCACTTAGCAATATATTATTAGAGTTGAAATCATTTTAATACCATGTTTCCTAACACATTTACAAAGCCTACAAAGGAAGGAATAGCATAGTGAAACTGCTTCAGATTGACTTTCAAGACTCGTAAGTTTTGTTTTGTTCCATTACGCCTGCACACATTATTACAGCTCGCGTCGCTGGACATCGAGAAACAGTGGATTGCTCCCAGAATTCTTCCTCTGCAGAGACAGAAGATCCCGTTGATAAAACCTGCTGACATCAGCTGTACTGGCTGATCCAATATTCGATAACCAGACATCAGCAGAACGTACCGACCTAACAACTGATAATAATAAGCCATCTACTGAACTCGCTGACCTAACATTTGAAGCAGTACTAAAATAAATATGTCCAGTAACTGACAGCCTGACTTCTGATGACTAGACTCCAGGTGAACTTGCTCACCAAACATTCGATAATTAAAAACTGTTTGATACCGAATTGTGCAGGAGCAAGGAGCTTCGACGCTCACCCATCCATCTTCAGCATGCAATAATTCACACTCTCATAAAAATAGTATGGGTTTTACAAACGCATACAGAACCTCGTTTTTACTCCTCGGATTATCGTAATTTATGCAGCTTCAGGAGATGTTCGTTGTGTAAATGTACGTTCACACGGTCGTTTATCTTACTTCGTGTTTGGTTGTGATGTGGTCCTGATTGTGGAGGCTTTATTACTGATTCTCCTGCTGATCCGAAAGGCGAAAGACTCCTATTAGAGCTCAGCTGTCACTGCTGATTGCTACGATGTTTCAGTTAATGCACACACTGTTGCAACAACCGGATGAACTTCCCAACAGTTGCATAAAGAGTGATACAGCTCTGAAGAAGGTTCTCCTCATCAAAGGATTCCAGACTACATGCTTGATGCTTGCGAGTGTAAATTTCTGTGTATTATTCTGTTGCTTGAATGGGGAAATTTGTTCCGTAAAAATATAAATCAGTAATGTAATACAATAAGTTCAGCTTGCAAGAACATTATGAGTAGATATTTTTCAGGGCAAAAGTAATTAGTAAAAAGTTTAGTACTCCAAAATCCATTGAGGTAAACATCACTCTTTAATTTCAAATTATACTAAACATTTGTCAATATAGGTTACGCAAACAAAACTCAGAAAAGTAATTTATATAATGACAGCTATTAATGTAGGAAGATCGTGAGACAATTAATAAAACCACCTCAACTGAGGATTTTACACAACGTGAGAGGACGACGACAACGTTTTAAATAATAGAGATATAATCTATCTCTAAGGAATTATATGAGGTACTCAGGTGTCTCTTCCCCCATTGTGATAGGAATCAAAGCTAGCCTAAACTGTGAACGTATAAGCCGGCACACCAGTGTGACCTGGGCAGAAGAGCCTAAACTACAAAGATTCTAGGATTGCCATGGGACAAAGCTCCTAGATAATAGTTGAAAGATGCAGATGCAGCGGTGGTGAGGAACATCCGTGTTTGAGATTAAAGGATTTCATAGGATATAAATGCTTCCGTATGCATGCACATTGTGATACTGTCAAAACCCTCTTTGCTTATTACATGAACATCTTGAACGTTATGAGCATCTTAGGCAGTACGAGTAAAATTCTCGTATTGTCGGCCAAAGTCGGTAGTGGCATGAAGTGAGGACTGAGTGGCATGAGACAGCAAAACATCGACGACTAGGACTACATAGAAGGAAGACGTATGGCTAAATTGGTTATTTGGTTCGCCAGTTACACCCATCATGGCTGCTGCAATGCGTTCTATAAGAACTGCAGAATCCAAGCAACATAATTTTATTTTTGGAGTTGCAATAGCCCTCTTATTCCAAATAAGTAATGCATCTGTGAAATGGTCGAGTCAATCACTGTTCTGCATTTCCGTTATCATTTTAGTAGTTGATCCTTTTTAATGAACGGCATAGCTCAAGAATTCGACAATATCACATTGTTACATTGTAACGTGTGTCCTTCTTGGGATTTAGGATAGTAGAATTTTCTTTGATTACTTACCCTGAAGGACACGATAGGATTTCAAAGGACACGCGACAGGGAAGAACGGAACTATTTCTTGAAGGTAATATTTCGTATCAGAATCAGGGAGCTTATCAGGGCTTTGAGTCTATCTTCAAAAGTTTGTGAAAGCGATGCAAGTTTTCTTCATTTATTATAAAAACACTTGAACAGGGAATGATATAATTTGTATGAGATATCAGAGACTAAGTCTATAATGAGACGACGCGGAGGCCGCAAGGTCTCTTGCCTTGGACGACCGTTCTGTTCCGTGAGTGTTCGCTATCTTTATACTATACCTCGAGTGTTATTTCTCGAGGAAGAAAAGGCACATGCGTCGCGTTGCAGCGGGCTAAATGTTTTGTAATCACGGCCTGATATATATATATATACGTCGGAATGTTGGGTCACAGAATATCGCATGTCATTCTTTCAGATAATCAGCACAATGGCAAAATAGATCAAAAATTTGCCAGTTTGTTGGCAACCTGAATCCATCTAATGAGGACATTAATAAAGTGGTCAGTATGAAAACCAACTTGAATGAATTAACATGAATTACTTTCCAGACTACATCTCAATTTTAAAAAATTTTCTGCACTTGATAAAATATGTAATTCCAATTGCATAAAGTTAAAATATTAGAATTAAGACGTTACCAATTGCGGCTGGCTATATATTGGAGTTTTTGCGATATTGTAGAAAATTACAAACGTTTACCATAACATTCAAGTAGGTCAACATTAATTACCCTTACGTCACAAATCCATCAACGTTTTAGGTAACCAATCACACTCAAACTTAAATGCTGGCATTTATAATTGTATCTAACTTTTCCAAAAATAAAAGCATTTCCTAAGACAACACTAAGGAAGCAGCGAAGCAAACTCAGAATCCGAGAACACGTTCGCTTCTGGGTTAGTTTGCAGGTACAGAAGACTTGGAAAATTCAAAGTGCGATCTTTATCAGAGAGCACCGAACTCCTCGCTCCAGAGGCGATAGCGGTAACGCGACACCTCCTCTAGTTAGATCATTATTTCAAGTTCGGCATTCGTCAAAAGAAGTGAGAGCATCATTAGCCTGGGGTGAAGGTGTCCAAACACCGGCACTATCAGAGCTGATAATTCGAACGACTTGTCCCCTCCTGTAGCGACACTCGATCTCGTCTTCTGCTCGCCTTGTACGGTAGTGGGCGAACTGGGTGCTGCCCCAGACCGTGCCTCTCATCGGCACATGGTTGGCTGTGTGTTGGTGTTGTGCTGACCAGGGTATATAGTTGGCAGAGTGTCTGTATTGTGCTGACCACGGCATATAGTTGGCAGAGTGTCTGTATTGTGCACAGTACACATGTGCGCAGTAGTTGCCAGCCTGTCTATATTTTACTGACCATGAGAAAAGTGTGAGTGGCACTGATTGGAGTCTGTAAATGTGTACCTAGTGCTGACAGTGATAGACAGTTAGATGTGTAAATTGACAGTTGCATGGACGCGTTGACAGTAGATGAGCAGTATGTGATGCTAGAGGGAAGTAATATAGTTCACTGCCTGTACAGTGGGTGGCAGTTGACTACGCGTGGTAGAACGTGAGCGAATGGTAGCTAATTGCGATGAATGTAAATTGATTGAACTTTGCCACTTGTTTACGATTGATGTTTGCTTAGTGTTGGCTTTTGCTAGTTGCGTCACGTGTTGCAAGGAGTGTTAGGAACCAGTTACGGCCAGCGACTGATGTAGACCCGGGATAACCTTAGTGACATACTGTTGCTGGTGGTCGCTAGTTTGGACCTGACCAAATGACAGCGCTCGACAGTTCGTGTAGCTGTGTCACGTGCACGTGCCTGGGAGTTGACCCTTTAACTGCCCGCGAGTCTCTCGCAGTCTCACCCCAATATCATTTTACGTTACATTTTTCGTTCGGAGTATCGTTAACAGCAAGTCTAGAAATTACACATTCTTCAATTGACGGCGCCCATACACCAGTGATTTTCATTCGTATGAGAATGTTATATGTGGACAACGCCTTAAAACCATTAAGTTTTGACACCTGGGACTTGAATGCATTCAGTAAAGTTGTGAGTGTCCTCTCGACTGCGTGGGCAGTGCGTTCTGCCAGCACACACTCCACCAGCGAGACCACAGAGACTATATATATATAATTCTATATAGTCTCTGTAAGCGAGACTGTCCTGAGAGACGCGCAGCGAGCGATGCCATGTAAACCGTACGGTCTGCGCGTGCCCATTTCTTACTATGGAACCTAGCTAAGAATATGCACGAAAATCATCGAAAGACAAGCGTTGCACATGAATCTAGTGTCGATCAAAATAAGTCTAAACTGAGAACACATTATAAGAATATAAGTGCTGCACTTCAATCAATAGCCGATCAAAATGTCAAAATATGTTACTGACGAGATAATATCGTATCGAAACAAGCGTTGCATAAATCAAACAATCAATGCATCAATCAATCTTTAATGCTTGGCCGCTACCGTCGGCATAAATATCTAGTCCTGTAGCAGAGTATCTCTTCCAGGACTGACTACGAATGTGGTGTAGAGCAGCGTAAAATGCTCGCTTTAAATGAGGAGCGAAAAATTTCAGGCTGAACCTTGTTTAAACTGCAAAAATTGTCTGCCTAAAAATTGATCATTTAAGTAAATTTTTCTGCGAATTGAATGTTTGCATCTAAGTATCATTTAAAATTCCATGTATTTAAATTTTTGTTTTTACATACAGCCTAAGATTCCAAACATTTTACTCGACGTTACCCCTCAGGGGGCATAGGATAGGCCATAGGCAATAGAGGTAGGTTAGTTAGGTTTACCTATCCTATGCTATGAGGACTAGCGCCCCCAGGGGAGTACAACTAGGGTACCTCAGCTTTAGATAGGCCTTTGGGACTTCTGTCTTTCGTGCCCACTTTGCTTCCTTCCGTTTTCATTCCTTCTTCGCTATTTCTTATTTGTCTTTTCTTGCTCTTCCTTCGTAACTTGCTGTTTCTATGCGCAGGGGATCTTGTGTGGGAACACACCCTGTGCATAGACTCCCCGTTCTCCTAAGTCCATACTAAATGGTTCCTACTCTTTCGGTGCGAGATAGACTGAGTTTCTGAAGCGCTGCTTTCATTACTACTACAACTACAACAACTTCTCGACGTTATTCCACATAAACTATGTAGAGTGCCTAGTCTGGAGCACACGGCTCCCATATCTCCTCGCACTTACAAGTAGATGCACTCACGGTTTTAAAATCCTTAGATTAATTTTATTCGCCCGTTTTCACGAATCAAATGCATCAAAAATTTTGAGCTTATACGTGATCATTTTTTCACCAGAAAGTTATCAGATCATTTCACTTCTCCATCAAAAAATTTATCATCATAAGGGAGCTCAAAAATACTGTTTGCGTGCCATAAAGGGCATCCTGAGCGCCTGGCTGGTAGGCCGGGATGGCAGCAATAAGGCCAGTTTTCTAACCTCATACAATTAAGAGCGCTTCATGGAGCCCCGTGTAACTCGCGTAAAAGGCTTTATCACTGCTTCTTATTACCGCACACTCGAAACTTTCCCCCCATTAATATTCAGAGAATTAAAATTTATGAATTCATAAACTTTCTAGAGCCTGAAACTTGGACGGTAGCAAAAAACATGACACCAAGCATCGTAGGGGCATCGCTCAACCCTTCTCCCTCCCGTCCAGCAGACGGACCGAGAGAGAACGAAGACAAAAAAAAAAGCTAAAACGGAATGAGAGAGAACCTTATGCGCCACAGAAGCATAGTTCAGCCATTCTCCTGACGTGTCTCGAATATTAATTATGCTATAATCAAAACTCGGCTGGAAATATTGGTAGCGTCAGCGAAAGAATAGCGGCCGAGCTCAAGCGACGGTGGACTCCATCGGCTGCTCTTAACAACCTGCAGAGCTCGAGTCAAGCAAGATGGTTCATTTTTTAGACAGATGCTCGCGACAAGTCGAAAGTGAGGATTGTTTCTTTTTTTCGCTCTCTGGAAAATTATAAAGTCTGCTGCTTTCACCGAGTGAAATAAAGCGTGCCGAGTCAGACTGGAGATATTTTGCAACTCAGTAGGCGTTCGAACGCTCTATATGAATTTGTTTCTTAACTCTCTTCAATCCTGGTCGCAAGAGTTAAAATTTCGCTTTAATTTAGAGTGAATTGTCGATGTAAATTATTTGTGCGGAAGAACTCATCTTTATGAATCTAATCGCTTAAAAAATATAATATTCTTGAGACTCAAATAATAGATCTCTACTTCCTGACTCGAATACGGAAAACATTCTTCCTAGTTCATGAAATTGTTAAGGCATTATTACGCTTATAGATGACAACGGAGGAACAAGGTTTGAAGACCTTGAAAGTGCATACAAGCTGCGTTGTTTGTTTTCCAATCGCAACTTAGCAGTGAAAATTTGGCTTTATGTTATCTGTATATTGGATATATGTGTGCATGCTTTTATATTCATGCTCACGCGCGATGTTCTGATGACGTGATGCAGGGCCTGCGTGGATCAACGCTCGGTGGCTCCTGCACTGCAGCTTCTGGGGATTGTTCCTTACGGTGTGACCATGAGACTACTCCTTTAGACTTCCTTGTGAGATTACCCTGTGAGACCGTCTTGTGAGATTACCCTGTGAGATTACCCCGTGAGATTACCCTGTGAGACCATCCTGTAAGACTACCCTGTGAGATTACCATACAAGATTACCCTGTGAGACTACTCTGTGAGATTATCCCGTGATACTAACCTCAGAAATTACCCTGTTAGATTACCCTGTGAGACTACCCCATCAGACTATTGCTTGAGATTAGCCCATGAGACTATCCCATGAGAGTACTTCATGAAACTACCACGTGTGCCTACCTCATGAGACTCTCTCATGATATTGTCACGTAAAGAAGAAAAAGGAAATAAGGTCTTCTTTAATTTCAAATTAGTCACGAACAATGCACGTTGCCAGTTGGGTTCTAAAACAGTACGATGGCAACCTCAAAATGTAAAGAGCAAATGACGTAGAAACTTAACAGCCTGCTCCATGAGACTCCTGTCACAACAAACCTCATGACTGCTCCATAAGCTCATCGGTCGGTCAGCGCGGCGGCCAGATAAGCAGTGATAAGGGATGCAGAAATTAAGCGTCATAGAGACGGACGCTCGTATCAGTTATCTCTAGTTCGTAAACAGAAGCTAATTTGTGGGCTAGAAAAGTTGTGCAAGATGCAGCGGCTCTACGGGCAGTACATGGGCAAAAAATGTCCCCTGTGCTCTTGTGAATATGTAAAAAGATGAGGAGGTGACACGGATGCTCCGTACTTAAGAACGAACAAGCGAGGTGGAGAACGTTCTGCTGCTGTATAAACAGAGCCTTTAATTCCGCTCGATGAGCATATTTTGTGGCGCTTGTCATAGTTGTGCTGAGCTGAAGATAACTCTGGTCAACACCGTGGTGAATCGTGGAGGGCTGCAACGAGTTGAGAGTACGATGGTAAAGGGCACTTCTTGTATAGTTATAAGCGCAGACACTTGAAAATAGCTCTGAATGTTTTGCAAATGGTTAAAAACTCCAAATCGAGCTCAACTTTTGCTATCCATAAGAAAACTGGCAAGAGCTGAACTCGATTTGAAGTTATTAAGTACTTGGGAAGTATCTAACACTATCTCCAAGTTTATGCGCTTTAAACTTTATATGTTGGTGATACGAGTAGACTTAAGAATTGAATTGATTCTAATACTAATCAATTGTTAGCAAATGGTCAATATAACGAAACAATGTTAATAATTCATGCTTCTGAAATAAGCTGGTTGAAAAGGAAAGGAGACTTTATCGTCATCGCAGATACTTAAGAACTTAGTTGCCCATCTGTTCAACAGTGCCTGGGATCAAAATAAATTTACTATAGCTTATGCTGATGATAAAACATCCCTTACCGATATATTTTTACCTTTCGAATTTCCTTTGATCGATTCATAGGAGACGGCTAAAATCGGTGATCAGCACTTCATCGTCACTCATCAGCCAAGCATGCGGAGACCATCGACTCGCCTAGAAGGAGAGCGTCACAAGTCGAGGACCATCACATAATGTGCAGCACTCAATTGGAACGCTGGGCCTCCCACTTCTCGTTCGTCGACTTTATCCTCTGACAGAGCAATATCAGAAGAACACATCTCAGACGCAGCAAAGCCCGCAATCTTTCTTCTCATTCAAAGACGAGCTTAGAGCTGGAGCCTTCCAGCATGTGGAGGCACAGGGAGAGGTGCGATGCACAGAACAGCCGTGCGCTGCTCTAGAATTAGCGGAATGCGAAGATGTGTAGCGATACATCAGCCCGACTTGGGCTATGACGTATTCCCTTGATTTGTATCGGGTCCGCGAGAGCGTGTAGCTTGTAAGCAAGACTGTTCGATAAATGAGATTACAAAGTTATTTAGATTAGGAGGAATCTCATCAATACACATGGGAGAAGGTTGTCCTTCAACAGAACTGCTGCAAATAAGAAGTTGCTGCGAAGTCAGAGATCAAATCTCGAACTAAAAGATTTTATCTGTTTGCATTAATTCAACTGTCTTCTATTCTCGAGCAGCCTGCGTAGGAAGTATATTAATATCTGTTTCTTTCTTTACAGGAACGAGTGCATTTTTTTCGAAACTAAAGAAATGAACAGCACAATACTTTAAAACAACACCGAATGAATAGCGCGCATAGCTGCGGGAGCACAACATCAGCAACGTGCACCATGTTTGTAAATGCGAAGACCGAACCCTGCATATAACCTGAGCTAATGAATGGAGGATGAATTCCACTTCTGCTTGAGTGTCCATAAAGTTCTGGGTGTACTCTTGAGGTCTGGCCGTACGGCATCTCCAGCGGGCGCTGGTGCGTCACCTGAAGCTCCCGTTGTTGAGGCATGTCTTGGTATCCTTCAGTTGCTTGGTTACAAACACGAAACTCGCTGCATTTGGTCGGCGTCAAATGTAAAGAATGGTGGTTACATTTCATACGAAATATGTTTGACAAATTGAAGTAATTCAAGTAAAAAAATGAATTTTGAAATCACGTTCCCTAAAAATACAACCAGATTCCTGCTCAAGTGTATGTAGAAGCAGCCAAAGATATTACACGTACATACAGTATATGTGCAGGGAATATGCTTGCTGCACATGCAGTGAGGTAGACATGTACTTGTATGTACGCATGCAAGGAATTGTGTTATGATGCTCACACACACGTACACACTCGTATGAATACGTCTATATAAGTATATATACATATTTATGAAGATGCCCTATCATTTACGGTGAATCTGATGACATGAAATATTATTTTCAGTATCAGCGACACAGACGGTCTGCTCTGACAATCTCACTGATTCGAAATACGGACCCTGGAATTTTCTCCTATCTAAATCTTTAAGAGGGTGACAGAGAGCCGGACGGACCAATCACCTAAGCAACACAGCGATATTATTATATAGTGGGATGCTTGCAAACATACATATATTCCACGCATATAGATGAACATCTATGTAGGCTTGTACAGCTTATACATACTGTACGTGAGTGCACTCTTGTGTTATCATCCACAATCCCATATGCATAATTGTTGTTTCAGAAGTAAATGCATTCACAACATATTCTTAAACTCTGGATATTTAATATTCAGAGACACAGTGCAAAAAAATGGGGTAAGATCGAAAGGAAATTATTCCGAGGTTCATATACGCGACACCAAATACTCAAAGTTACATTTTCGCTAGTGTATATACTACGATTACTGTAGGTAATACGATTCTTTCTAGTTCATATTTTATTCGTATTCGGCTCCGTGTGCAAGCTGTTTTCCACATTTACTTTAAGGTTGCATTTCGGCCGAGCAGTCAGGACAAGGATTGGTCTAACGATACTCTGAAAGGGGAATGAAACTCGCTTATAATCATTTTATCATGAATTGATATAATCGAACATATATGAGTCCGGTGACACATGTACTACGGAAGACAGCAAAGTTCTACTGAATAAGTAACAGCCTAGTCGTTGCGATGAGCTTCCCATTAACCAGAGAACGAACGAGCTGGAACATTAGACACGCGTAGTCAGCCTGGTACCAGAATGGTGCAGCTCAGAGTTTTATTCTCAAACCCACAAATCCATGACTCAACAAATCCGCACCCTTTCTCGTTCCGCAGCCTTACAAAATAAATATACTGCCACTCACTTCAGGATTGTCAGTGAGCATGAAGGAAAACAATGCCCGGTAAAGTTCTTCAGCGAACATCGAGGAATAACACGACACCCGTAATTGTTGTCCAGTTCTGTACGAAATTGGCCAACAGTAAGTAGTGCCAGTTGACCCAGACAGAGCGCTCTTCACGAGCAAACGAACAACCGGCTTTCTAACAACTTACAGGATTGACCATCCACAAAGTGAGTTGCTTTAGGCGAGTTATTCACAATATTTAATGATGGGCAGACAAAAGGCTATATTAATAGTGGTTCATTTAAATATTCACACACTGGTTGAAAGTAACACTTTCTATCGAAATGCGAAACTCAGGTACTCGAAATTCCTTTAGGCATGGCGTGAACTCTATTTAAAGACAGATGATCTTATATATGTTTAATCACTTTGTCCATTGGGTTCAAACGATAAAGTTTTCAGGAAAATGGTTCGCCGATAAAAATTTTATCAGTTATCTTATTGTAAACTGACTCTGAAAGTGATCTAATGCCACTCCTAAACTCCCAGCCGCAACGAAAGCACAATGTATCGAACTACTACTGGTTGTGTCCATCGTAAGTGCACCCACTCAAGAGCCGCAGAGAAGGCAATCTTTGTAGCTGAATTGTTGGATGAAAATGAATTACATTTACGCAACGGATACGTCTGTTGCAGGCATTAATTCTTTTGCCAGCGAGCAGCGTGAGTTATGTACGACATTATCTCGCGATGTTCCTCCTCTGATGGCAAATTGTTCTTTTCATTTGCTATCTGCAGCAACTGGCTGGCTTTGCTGCGTAAATCTTCTCCGAACGATTTTGAGACGTATTCGCACCGGGTAGGAGCTACGAAGGGAACCTTTGATTTGTTGTCAGTACGTACCTGAGAAGAGATTGAAATATGCAAGGTGAGGCTTTTTCGTGATTCATACTTGAATGGTAATTTCAAAGTACTGACTCTTGAAAGAGAATTATTTCATTTTTAACAGATGCTTTCCAAAGTTCATTGAGTCCTAATTTTGAGTTTTTTTAAATATCGTATCCATAACCTTCAAAAGAAAAGTTTACTTTTACCTGACATAATTTCTTTTAAGTCAGGTAACTGGTACTTAACCTCAGCTTATCATATACATTTTTCCCACATAATGTATGTAATTGATCACTTAGAACAGTCCTGGATAAACCCCCGACAGGCAACTACATAGTTTCTATTTTGAAACTCGAGAAAGATGAACGCTAACACAGCTACAGTAAACTCTAACAAGGATTTACAGCACCAGCTGGATATAGTTGAGGAAAACGTATGCAAAAGACTGTACGGAATGGCTGAAGGCTTTCGCTGCCTATAACTCATCTCGCCAGCACCACATCATGAGAGTGTCATTTCCACGACTGATCTCCTCAGTCACGGTGTCACTGGTGAGGGTAATCAATTACTAAGGAGATCAGCACCACGCAGCGAGATGACCAAGATCAAATCCCCAACATGCGCGCACAAAATACTCTAGGCTTACATTAAGCTCATAAATTAACCTCAACATGATAACACAAGTGCTGTGCATTCTTCAATGCAGGAAATTAAAATCAATCCAACTCGAATAAATTTCAAAATCCACCCACGTTTGCATTTTGATATTTGAGCTAATAACTCTAGTGCTTTCATACTCTTCCTCACAATTTACTGTTATCTGTTAATCTCTAAAAATAATTGTTCGAAAAAATTGGTGGTGTAAAAAAATATTGCCCTATCAAATTCATGTTTAATAAGTGAAAAAATGGCCTTCATATTGAAGATGTGACCTTAATCTTTAAGTCTTCTACACGTCCCCACTTCCTTAACACGTCTTCACTTCCTATACACATCCCCACTTCCTCCACACGTCCCCACATCCTCCACACGTCCCCACTTCCACCACACGTCCCCACTTCCACCACACGTCCTCTGACCTGATCATATATCTTGCCTGCCGACGCAGACAAAAGTGTCGTCTGTAGCTAGTGGACAAATGGAGCCTTGCAATTAAATTATGCACGTTTACATAATTATCCTAAATAGCGTCCTAAGAATAACAGTTGAAAATTCAGACATCTTTTCGTCTAATTTGATCGAAAAAGACTTTAAATTTGAGGCAAAGGATGTCTCAGAGCATGCAGAATTTGAACTCGTTTATTGTGCTTCATAAATATTTTTCAAAAATAATCGAACATCAACACTTGATATTCGACTAGCTTATGTTACACCTCTTTTCGACTAGTCGCCAGAAACTTTATGCTGCATAATAAATATTAAACTGTCTACATATGCATTCATATGAAGCACTTCTCCACGGAGACCCTTCAGATATAATTAAACTTTTTAATGAGGTTTGGCCGTTGTAGGTGGAGGGGGGGCATTGATTTTCCTCCCCGTGGAAGTTGTATGAGAAACAAGGCTCCCGATGGGCCCCAGGTCGCCGTTACGGCGATGTTAGTCTCTGCAGGAACCGGTCTGGCTGGACCGAGCGCTGCCGGATCGCTACCGGCGGCGGCGCGGAGGCGCGTCCGGGTCTGCAATTTAGCTGGAATGCGGTACCGGTGTAGTGATGCGCGCTGGAGAAAAAATCTACGGACAGTGCAATGTCATTTTCTTTACAAAATTTATAAACATGTGGTAGCGTGGCTGTACATATATTCGAGGTAAATCACTAGCCTGGACTAGTGAAAACTATATCTCGTTTCATACCTTATTAGTGAAAAGTGAGAAGAAACTTACGCATGTCAATCAATTTCTTTGTACGCATTTTGTATAAAAAATTGTTTCGATAGCTTTCGATCGGAATTTTATGAAAACTGCATGGACTTAGCAAAATTAGAACTACTATACCCTGGTTTAGTTTGTTAGTAGGAACCTTGTTTACAATACAAGTGGTGAAGTGTGATAAGTCTGCGTAACTGGCAGATGGCTTAGAGTACCTTCTAGACTAGTGATTCTACCGAATATTAAATGACAATAAATTAGAAGGACTAGAACTATGTGCTCAATCCATCAAAAATTCAAGTTCTCTCATTCATTTGAAATTATTTGACCAATTTTTCAATTAATCCCACCTAAGAGCCGAAATATTGCCATTTATTGATTTTGTTTTAATATTTCTGCACAGAGTGGATCCTTAGTCGGATCCACTCTGTGCAGAACCAAGCCCACTACAATTGGCCGAATCTGGTCTCTGAAACATTTTCAGTGGAACACCTAACCCGAAAAGTGGGCCTGAAGCAACGCTGTGCAGAACACACTCATTTCAGCTCGTAGTCGCTGGCAAGGGACAGCCCTGCGTTGAGTTCCCCCGTGACGTCACGGTAAGCACGAGTCTGCACGCTGCCGCACCTCCCGGCCGCCGCCCACCGTAATTTCCCTCAAAATGTCGTATTTTTTAGGCCTCATTGCACGCACGACGCCCGAGTTAGAGCATAGTCTTGCACTAATGATTCATTTCGTGGTCAGGATGCTGGGATTTTCAACATCCAACTTCGTACGCAATAATTCTCGAAACTCCGCCTTTCCCTGCTCGTCATTGTCGACGGTCAGGACAGCTTCGAGGGGCACTACGCAGTACAATTGTATAAGGTGTTATCAATGCTTTAACTCAATGGTGCAATTCAGAGTCAAATTAAAGGAATTTGCAATTCGGAAATAACTCGGCAATTAACAGTGTAAACTGTATTTTTGCTACAGTTCTACATTGAGTCATTATACGCCCAAAAAGTAATTGCATTTTGATAACATCTATAACATAAATTGATGAACAATGTGTGGGTTTATTTTAGGTTGTTTATTTACTTATTTATTTATCTATTAACACCTTTCATGTTCCCGAAGATATATCATAAAATTACTTCAAATCGACCAAAAACCATTGCATGAGGAAAATTTCTCATTAATATTACAGCAATTTGCTTGATAATCATTGTGATGTATTTATACTTCGGCTGTGACAGTTTCATATAAGAAGGTAACTTTCCTGTCTCTTTTTTTCCTATATTCTATTACTTGAGTCTTTAAAAGCCCATTGTATTTGAACAAATTGAAACGCTCATGGAGGAAAAGACGTTGATTAGCCCTAAAAAGAATACAAAGACGAAGACGCGTTTTGACGTTAGAGGAGTTTCAAATGAGAAGGGCAAGGCCGCGACACCACACAGCGTCACATGACCGTCCGTTTGGCTGCTTGTGTGGTGGGTCTCTCCGTCGCCTCATCAGTGATTTATAATATAAGAGAACTTGACTGCAAGTAGCGCTGACATGCACCAGTGTCGTAAATAGGATACTGAACATCGTGTCATGTAATTTGTGAATGTAATCTCAGTATGTTCAATGTTGCATTTGATCAAATATCCCATGACAGTTTATTCGTTAAGATAGATGGCTTATGAGTAGTTAATTTCACAGGAAACAATAAGGAACATTTGTGTCCCATTACATGCTTGTTATGTGCCTCCTTGCTTGCTGGATATTTCGTTGAATTATTTAGTGAAGCACCGATTTTCCTTCGGCA